>JAHWFO010092549.1:1911051-1938756 GCA_023313115.1 Rhysida immarginata
TTAACTGAAACAAATTTTTTAATAAATCCCAGATAACTCGAAGAAATTTTTGGTTTTAGTTTTTGCTTTAAATTTAAGAATACCTATTCACTATCTTAGAATATTTTAAAAATTAATAGAATACGGACCAAATTCAATTCTTCATTAACTTTCATGTTAGATCCAGGAGCGCTCGAGTGACTCCCCACCCCTCCTCCCTCCTCACGCGCAGTCAAATAAGTAGGCCAAGTATACATAAGAAGATCAAGAACTCTTTATTTTTATAAATAAAAAGATATTCCAAAAACGTTGCAAGCCATTCGAAAAAAATACGAAAAGTAATGAAGAATTAACATGAAAATAAAAGTGATAGAGTTCGACTTGATAAATGATCGATCTGTTGCTGCTTGTCCCTTTTTTTTTTTTTTTTTTTTTTTCTTTGAGCTATATGCAAGCGTGCCTTTAATTTCAACCAGTCTCCTCGAAAAGCTTTGCCTGTGAAACTTTATTTCATTTTCCAGCTTTAATTTTACGTCCACATGACAAAGAAAACTGTAAAAATTCACGGTCGCTGGCAGCCATTTTTGAAATCGAAACTTAACGCGAATACGAAATTGAGAATCGAACTTGTTGATTGTGAGCGTTGAATGGTAGAATTTTTAAACGTAATAAATGATGACGATTGTGCTTTCGATTTTAGAGGCAGTGTTCATGTTAACCATAAAGTTCATTGCATGAACGATCGCAAGTGAATTTTTAGAAGCAGCCATACACTTCAGATTGGTCGTTGCTATTTTGCTTTCAAAACTTCTTTTCGAAACTCTTCAGATCGCATTGCCTTTGTTGAGGTAAAAGTGATGGAAATTTGAGAAAAACGTGAATTCTCTGTCAATTTTTGAATGTAAAACGTTTTTACTTTTATCATAAATGTCGTCAGATGAAATATAAATGCTCAAAAATCGCGAAGAGATGCTTTTTGAATATTTTTACAAACCGGAAGTAGAATTCGGAAGCCATGCCAAAACAAGAATGGAGCTGATTTTGCATTAAAATGGCCGCAAATTACGAGCTCCATACTGTAATTGCAAATGGATCTCATAAATAAAAATTCAAATTTATAAAAACAATGCAAGTATTATGTAATCTTTATAGTTGTCCTGTAGCCTCGTTTTCGATTTACTGGTTAACTCGAAAACCTGATAACTCAAATTTTTTATCTGGTCCGCTGAAGATTCGAGTTATCAGGGTTCGACTGTATAAGATTACGAACTGTATATATGTCATTAAATGACTCCTTTTTTATTTTTTTCAATAATGAGATGTATACAATTCATAATTATTACAATAATAATATTGTAGGCTACTCTTTAATTTTGTACAATATTTTTCTTATGAATTTATACCATTATTTAGGTAATATTACACATTTATTTGGTCTTATATCTCATTATTATTATCATTGTTTGGAGAAGCCAAACTCGGATCAAGTCCGGAAGCCAATCCCAGAGGCGGACCCAAAAGAGGGCCAAGCCCAAGGGACTCAAATGCGAAAGAGGGAAAGTTATGCACTCCTTGTTTAGGTGTAGGAATTTCCTTACTATGTGACAGGTGTTTAGAATTGTGGCTTTCTGTAAGGTTTTGTATAAGTGTGGGTTTAAATTTAGTGTTGACAAGCTTTTGTGTAGCGAGTGTGGAATAACCCCAGTGGCAGAAAGAACGATAGGAACAATGTGTACTCTGTTAACTCCCCAAAGGCGTTTTATTTCGTGTGCAAGATACGTTTATTTAGTGATTTTGTCAGTGTATGTCTTTTTGTAAATTGTGTGTGTTGGGGATGGAGATATCAATTATGTAAGTCACTTCGTTTTGCTTATCTACTAGTGTAATGTCTGGTCTGTTATGAGGGATAGTTTTGTCAGTGATTATAGCTCTGTCAAAATATAGTTTATGTGTGGTGTTCTCTAATACAGTGTCGGGGATATATTTATAGTATGGAATGTGAATGTCCCTTAGCTTGTGTATCTTAGCTAGATGTTGATGTATGATGTTGGCTACCTGGTTATGTCTGTGTAAATAATCTGTCTGCGTGAGTATTTTGCAACTGGATATGACGTGTTGGATGGTTTCCTCTGCGATATGGCATTTCCTGCAAGACCCGTCAGTCAAATCTTTGATTATTATTATTATGTTTATTTATTATTAATGAATAGTAAGAAGCCATTATCATTCATTACTGTAGTTTCATTACTTGTAATAATAATTTTTCAAAACAATATTCACAGGAATGGATGAAGGGGAGAGGGGGGGGGAGAAGACATCCAGTCCCTGTCTTCATCTATTCCTGATACATGTATTAGGTTGGTAGGAAAAGAGAAAGAACGAACATGCTGGGAGAGAGGGGGTGGGAGATATCAACACAATGACCACATGTACTGATCTCATATATTTAAAGGAAATGTAGCCTTTTTTGAATCGTCTTAAGTCTGATTCAACTCACTCGAGTCTGCTTGTCTGGTGAATTAAATTTTGGAGTCCGTTACCCATTTGGAGATGTGTGTAAACAACTCCAGATTCCACTCATAGATGAGCTGACTCTATTCAATGTTTCAGCAACTTCAGAACATCTATTTACCGAGTCTTGATTCGGCCCTCAGAGCTACAGAGATACAGCCATTGGTTCATTCAGCCTATTTAAAAGCATTTTTATTGTTTTTAATTATGTTGTTGATTTGTAATTTATTGCCTGAACCTCTATACAGGGTGTTTCATAATTGGTGTCCCGTCCAATTAACGACTCAAGGGGAGCCGCCACCAAGATCAACAAGTTAATAACTCAGGTTCTGTAAAGCCTAGATTAATGCAATTTGGGGGGAATAACAAGGTACATAAGACTGTGTATACCGTTAAAATTTGATTGAATTCCAACGAGAAGTTTCCGAGTTACACAGTCAAAATAGGTCCAAATAACGACTCAAGGGGAACCGATTGAGGGAAAATGAATATTGATATTAAGATTAGGGTTTTAATGTCCCCTAATTCAGAATAAAACCATTTTGCATCCCTGGGGGTGAAGGGGTAAATTTTGAAAATTTTAATTTTGTAGGGGTAGGGGTTAGACCCCACGTGTTATTTAGAAAGTTGTAGAGCATCATGTAAAATGTGGGTTTAGCAAAAAACCCGGTAAAAAAATCTCATCCCCAGCCCTTTATCGAGTGGGTAAAGTGAAAGGTATGGCTAGCTAATGTAAACAAAAACAGAAAAACTCATTAGAAACTTATTAGAACTTTATTACTTATTAGAAAACAGTACATTTGAAAATGAATGAGAATGAATGAGTCGTTACCCTGAAAAGCTAATGGTCTCATTCATTCTCATTCATTTTCCAAATGTAGGCCCTACTGTTTTCTAATAAGTATGGTTTTTGTCCACATCGGATAGCCATACCTTTCACTTTACTCACTTGATAAAGGGGGCAGGGCATGAGATTTTTCACCGGATTTTTTGCTAAACCCACATTTTACATGATGCTCTACAACTTTCTAAATAACACATGTGGTCTAACCCCTACCCCTACAAAATTAAAATTTTCCAAATTTCCCCCTTCACCCCCAGGGACGTGAAATGTTTTTATTCTGAATTAGGGGACATTAAAACCAAATAATCAATACTCATTTTCCCCCCCACCTGTTCCCCTTGAGCAGTTATTTGGACCTAAAGACAGGACACCAATTATGAAACACCCTGTATAACGAAGCTTAACGATCCATAAATATTACTTGTAAATGACAATTAAGCCAAGAGGGTATGGTTCAGAGAATTAACTGAAGAATTACAGGTATTATTTCTAATTTGAAGGATATTTGGTTCTCCTAGAATGGTAGTCATTTACTCCCATATACATAAATACAATGCACAAACTTCACAGGATGATAGGTGATAACATACTGAACATTAGGTAAAAATTTTTCTATCGAAAAATGGAAGGAAAAATTCTGCAACCTGGTTCGAGCCAGGAACCTCGGCTGTCATGGCCGATGCCTCTACTAGCTGGGCTATCGCAGACCCCCGGACAGCCATGCTGTCTCAAGGTGTCTTAAAGACAACCAAGTTGTCATGGTTGAAAGCCCAATGGGAGGCGGGCACCTGGTTCACAGGTCGAGAATCTCTCCTTTCTGATGGTTGGACATTATCAAGACATTGATTGGCAAACAATTTCAAAAATGCATGGATTGTCACATACATTCCCAGGTGCAACTGCAATCCTGGCAATGAAGTCCTCATCTGAGTTAACAGGAGTCTCATAAACTTGACTCGTCATGTGTCCCCAGAAAAAGTAATCCAGAGACGATAAATCAGGAGACCTAGTGGCCAAGCAACAGGTCTGCCTCTGCCAATCCATTGGGCCCCAAAAGTTGTATTGACGTAATTCCACACACCAATGCTGAAATGTGTAGGGGCCCCATCTTGTTGAAACCACATCTGATTGTGAATGGCAATTGGTAGATGTTCCAACAGTTCTAGCAATTATTCCTCCAAAAAGGTTTGGTAGACCTGGTCATTGAGTCGAGGTTTGGTCATTGAGTCATGTATAATTCAACAGGTAATAGGTTGAGTATTTCCAACATTTTTTCCTGCAACAATTTAATGGTGAAGTTTGGAATATCCATTCTGAGGTGATAACATGCTTAAAATTTTTTACCAGTCACCCTGTGAAGTTTGTGCATTGAATTCAAAAAAGCCCTATTAGTTAAATTTGTTATAATTGTGTAATTCTTAACTTTAGACTTTGTAATTATTATTAGCCTTCATCATTTTTTATTATTAGCCTTCATCTTTATTATTTATGAATTTTCCATTCATTACTACTGCTCAACATACATTAACTTCCCTAATTTTATTCTCCTGAAGAGAAGAAATAAAACAAAAAATAAAATGTTGATGAAAACTCTGTGACAAAACTAAAGGTGTTTATTGAAGAATTGTTTAACAGCTGATGCTGCATATATGCAATGCAAGAAATGACAACTCTGTCATTTTTAATCAGTGTTGCATCTAGGCTGGAATAGAAGGGCGTGGCGCCCTGCCGTTTTTCAATGCATCCTGCCCTTTCTGAGCGGACCCTGGCCTTTTTCGTTGGATTTATTTAAACTAACCATTATAATGTATGCTGCTTATGTGTCCGACTTGCCCTACTTTCTGACCAAATGTGCCCTAATTTTTGTTCATTTCCCTGTCCTGCCATTTTGCTAGATGCAACCCTGTTTAATGTTTTCAAGCTAGTTTAAAAGTAAACGTCTTCTAAAAGCGTTTTTATAAGCTAGAAGAAACAGCTTCCTGAATATAGGAAATTTTTCTCTATCTTTAATAGTTTTCGAGTTAGCAAATGGATGACCTTAAATTTGGGGGTCAAAGTCAAATTTGAGTGCAACAATGAATTCCCCCTCCCCTATTACTTATAAACCACACTCATCAGATCTCGTCTACCTGACAGCTTTGAGATATCTGCCATGTTACCAGACTTTTTGGACACCCTGTATATTATCAAAACTGTTACCATATATTAAAATTCATTATTATACCAATAAACCATTTGTTTATTTCCAATAGGGATTTTTTTGGTGAAAGATGAACTTTTTTTCCTTTATAACTATAACAGCTCATTTTACAAGAACAAATTATGTATAACAATTTCTCTTCACTCTTTATTATATATAAAGTTATAAGTACAAAAGTTATATATATAATCCAAAATTACAATTTAAAGGAACTCAATTAGATTCCTCTTTCAACTTATTTCAAATTTATTTCACATATGTGATTGGCAAATAATTATTTATGAGTTTATTTGAAATTTCAATTTTTAAGATAATATTCTTGGCAATTCCTAGAATGTGTAATAGTGCAAATGTAAGTGACAGCATGGGTGTAGCCAGGATTTATATTTGGGTGGGGGGGGGGGGGGAGACGAGTCTGATACATATGTGAGAAAATATACAGGACAAAATTGCAACTAATACCAGCTTCATCTTTGCAGAATAAAGCCAATATCAATATTTCAAAGTTTCCCCGTTTACATCGTATTTCTACCAATAATCAAGTACTTGTATACAAGTTTACAGCCCTCTCCCCCACTCTTTGGCTATGTCCACTCTTAGGCCAATAAAATAGAAATTATTGGCTTAATTGAAACATCTTAAATACATTTAAATTAGAGAGAGAGAGAAAGTACTAATAAACTGCAATTAAAGCAAGCAATACTTTTGGCTTTATAAAACATAAGTGAAAAAAGTAATAAATCACAGCTGTCAACATCTCTGAGAAAATGGGGGGGCGGATTCAACTAAACAAATATAAACTGGCTTAATTGTGGATATATAACTTGTACATAAACAATTTTTTTTTCCAGAAGAAACATGTTTGAAAAAAATCACTCACCTTCCACGCCTGGACAAATTTAGCTCTTTCTGTAAATAAAAAAGAAAAAAAAAGAAAAAAAAAGAAAAAAAAAAGAAAAAAAAAGAAAAAAAAAAGAAAAAGGAAAAAAAAAAAAAAAAAAAAAAATAAAAAAAAAAAGGTTATATATTTTTCATACAAGATTAAACTTAAAATAAAAAACTTTAATGAGACAAACACAATTTTTTTTTCTATAACTAGCTGTCAATATATGATCATTTGATTAATAGATTTGATCTGTATAAATAATTTATTAAGACTTCTTAGGTATTTAATAAAATCAAAACAATTTTAAGTAAACGAGTATACCCATAATTATTAAATAATAAATGTTCACTCTCATTTAACAACAAAATATTTACAATATGCAATTAATTCAAAAATATTTAAAATAAAAAAAATAATAATAATAATAATAATAAAATAAATAAACAAAAAAAAGAAAAACATTGAAATAAATATGCATTGAAAAATTAAAACATTTCACAACCACAAGGTCAAATAAAAATAAAAGCTACTCTTACCTTGAGATGCATGAGAGAGAGGATGTTGGGGAGAGGAAGGGTGAGATTTGTTCTTCGGAGGGTAGAATCGCTAATGCTTCGGCAGATCCCCCTTCCCAATGCACAGGTTCCACCACCACCAATGCCCTCACCTGTGTTGCCCTCACACCCCTCTCCTCCTCCCACAGAGGATATCTCTCCCACAGCAGCATCATACTCGCCACTGTTCTTCACACTTTCAACTGCCTCCTGTTCTGTTGACATTTTACCCAGTCATTACTCACATTGCTTAATGGCTATGGTTAAGAATAGCGTAAAAACTTTATCAGGTCACATCCAAAAGATTTTTCATTAAGTATATAGTTTATTTTCAAAATTAGCGAATAATGAATGAGATAAGCCAATACAAATTATAAAGAAACCCTTCTGGTTTCATAAATTTTTTAATGAAGATGATCATGAAGAATATTGCAAAATTGACTCTGATATACTGAAATACCCTTATTAAAAACTCCATTTATAGCAATTTTAAATTTATCAGTCTATAACCAACACTTTAAAAAAAAAAAAAAAAAATCAAAATTCACACATTATTTTAACTTAACCATTCCAGTTAATCCAGAAATTTTCTCCGAGGAATCTAAACTAAATGCTTGTTAAGTCAAGCCAAATTACTTCTTTCAATATTTTCTAAACAATTTCATACCAAAGTTTGAAAAAGTTTCATCATTTTATTGATAAGACAAAGAGTTTATACAGTATCATTTATTTACACCTCATATTCTTATACACATCAAAAACCAAGCAATACAGAGCATGATCCTTTAATGTTTTTATTAATAGTTTGAACATCAATTATGACTATTATATTAGCTTATCTGACAATGATTTTCAATGGAAAATTAACAATTCTTCTCTACATAAATGCACAGAATGAAGGGTGTATGAATTTTACAAATAAAATGAGTTGCAATTTTTTTACTCTCATGTAGTATTTTCTTTAAAACCAAACTGCACACCACTGAATGTTATTTTTCTGTTATTTTGTAAAAAATATGAATCCTGCTTAAATGACCTAGCCTACTGAGAAACAATCTCATAGTTTAGTCTGCTACCAAAAATGCATACTTTTAAAATCAAAACAAAGAAGAAAGAAAATGTTTAACTGCCACCATCATAAAATTCTTTACAATCTTGATTGACTCATAGGGGATCTGTGCCTGAATGCCATGTTCCCATCAGGATGGTTGTGGCAGACCTCATCTAAAGCTATCATTCCAAGATTCAAGTACCTGTTGCCTTTCCAAATTGATACATACACTCTAACCTGCTGAAGTTGCGAATATCCAAAATTGTCACAGTAAAAGCTGGTGGCAGCTTTTTATCGAAATTCCTTTTTACAGAATTACACCATGTATTTCAGCAGTTTCAATCAGGGCATTTTAATTCTGTATTTTTACATTTCCCAACTATAACAATAGACTTAAATGTAAAAATCTTTGAAAATCTAGATCAACAAAATCCAAAAAACCTTTGTGACGAAGCCAACAAATCTTCATTGTTAAGAAGGATAAGGTCTCCTCCAAATTTTTCAAAGAGTTTGGCCAATAAGCTTCCACGATGGCCAAATGTGGATTGGAGGGAGTTTGAAAAGAAACACAAAAACGTCCATGCTACTGCAAAAAGTACTTTCAGAAGGAAAGCACCAGCCCAGATAGAAAACACTTGGGTTAGGATTTCCAGTTTCAAGTTTGCCAAGTTAGGGGTTCAATCTCGCTGGGGCATGGATACTTTATAAGATAGTTATTAATTTGTTAGATAGCTTTTCTGTTTCACACACAAAAAAAAAGTGTGTGCATTTTAAAATACACAGTTATTTAAAATGGTTAATTAGATTTTAAATTACTATATTTCGAATCTAATAAATACAGAATGATCAGTGCTACATGAAAAGAAACTACTTGAGTTTGTCTACCACCTATAAGTGATTAATTCATCTTCTTTCAGTACTGACACAATAATTAAATTTCTCTCATAATTGCAGTAGCATGTTTGCCATGATGGATTTCACATCAGTAATAACTTATCCAAGGTTCTGAATAACATGCACAAGCAAACAGAATCCTTAACATGCCTCAAAGAAGATGTTACATAGCACCAGATCCAGTGAAATAGAGGGGACAATTATAGAGCAACTTGTGGCAATTCATCTTGCTTGTTAACCCAAGCTACTGTGGACAGAAAACTTAGGACAGAAAACTAATAGAGACATTTACCTATAACATCATACTACTATGGCAACTTTTAAAGAACAGCCAGGAATATAGGAAAAACGCTGTTGTAACTAAATATGAAAACACTTTTTATGCATTGTTATTTTCATGAAATCATTTCTGAAGACATTTTAAACAGTTTTTATTGTTACACCATTGCATCTTATAAGGCAATAAAACTGTAAAATGTTTATATATATTTTTGCCCTACCTATTTCTCAAGCTTCTGCAGATAATAGGTTCTTATTGCATTCTTGTTTCAAAAATGTTCAAAGAATTCTGTGTCTAAATAATGAAAATAGGGAAAGCTATTCTGACTAAAAGACTGATCGGAAAGCTATTCTGTGATCAAGAAAAATTACAAAATAGCAACACCTAATTTCAAGCTTCGCATGCTTTTTTTTTTTTTTTTTTTTCCCCATGCTTTTGGGGATTTTTAAATCTTCGAGATTTCTAAACTACTCAACGATAAATAAAAGTTACAGAAGTTTTTACTTATATAAGAAGAAAAAATAAACCTGATGTCATTTGAGTCAACTGTGTTCGTTTCCTTATTTAATGGAGTTATTCTACATATAATTATTTTAAAAGATTTGTTTTTCATAAAATTGCACTAGTTGATCAATACATAGATCACGAACATTTTTTTTTTCCTTTGTGTATATAAAAGAAAAAGAAAAACTTCACACACTACTATTTTACCTATATTCCTGACCTTTTCTAAACAACACATTAAAAAGAATTACTTTTCAACAAGGTAAAAGACCCTGCTTGATGCAACTTAAATATTAAGCAAGTATATGGGATATTTAATATTAGCTCATTAAAAATATTTTGGGGGGAATGAAAGGAATGATGAAATGCCTGTTGATAATTAACTGTATATAATCAAAAATTTTTGACAAGTTTAGTCACAGTCCCACAAAGAAAGCCATACAATTCAAATTTTTAAAAGTGTATATTTAAAAAATTGCCTTGATATTTTATTCAATTAACATTAAGTTACCAGTATTTTTTTTTTCTTTTCATGAATTGTATGGAATAGAAATTCATTACAGATTAGTCTCAAAAATATGAAGAAAAAAAACACAAAAAAAGTTTCTATTACACATTCACATGTGCAAAATTTTTTGACAGTAGCATTAAGTAATCCCAATTCAGAAAATTACAATTTTCAATGTACATTTAACTGCTATTTAAAGAAGAATCGTTAATATTCTGCTAAATATACAGATCCATAATTATATTTTCTATTTATTTTAACATAAATGAAGTTTATTTCATGCCCTAATGTTTGAATTTCTGAATTTTTAAAATGCACAATTTCAAAAAGAACTTTCTATAGAACCAAATGGTCATACATAGACTTTTAATTATTCTCCTTAATTTGTGAATACATAACTAAGCAAAGGTTATGTATTCTTTATTAAAGGTATTTTATTGCAAGGGTGGGTTCAATACAAATAAAGCTCAAGCAGGGACCAATTGTAATTTGAACCATGAACCAACCCCTGAAATAAATATAATTTAAAATATAGTATAGATTTATTACACATTAGTCACATAGGAATCTTAACATTTTGATTAGATAATGACCTAGTTAGTTAAAAAGCTTAATATTTACTATGAAGAGTTTTTGTTTTGTTTTGTAAGATTTTTTACCATTTTTTTATGAAAATAGAGTTGTAAAAAGCTCAAATAAGCTCGCTATACTTCTCAGATAAAGTCTACAAGTTAAGTTTAATTTAGTTTCATCCTCTACAAAAGTGATATCTCCAATCAATATTATAACAAGCAAGAACAATAAATTTAGAAAAAAATCAAAATAATATAAAAAAACAACAATAATTCAGAATTTGCATCTGGCTGTTAATATTCTCTTCAGAGAAATTATCTTTGCAATAATGCTCTGGCACACAACTACTAACAATGCTTCTTCAAACTGTTTATTTTTCAAATTCCCAACAATAAGGAGACAAATTTTAATCTGTTCTCAGAATTTAAAAAAAAAAAAAAAATCATCAGAGCCAGACCAGAAATTTAGCTACCATTTAATGGGGTAAATTGAGTTTTTGTTTGCATTTTAAGATCAAATAAAAAAATGTAAAGCTAATGAATGACCAAATAAATAATAAATGGTGTGCTTGAGAAAATATTTAAAAATCCATGATAAACCCTTAATATATAAATAAAAAATTAAACTCTTCATAAATTAAAGGACACAGAAAAAATTACCTATAATTTTCATTCATTCATGCTATCAATTTAGTATGATTTTCAAGCTTTTAATTAATTGTTGGCAATTTTATTTCCAACTAGCTTTGTTTATCATACAGATGAAATGGAATGGAAGATAGAAATCAATACATCAGATATTTATGTTCTCCAACTCTTCTCAGAATACATTACAAAAATTGCTTCTGATCACTAATTAATGAAGAAAACAAAACTTGCTTCATCAAAGAAGAAAACTCTAACACAGGTTAAAATCAACCAGTTTCAGTTTAGAGTTTCTCATACATTAGAATGAACAATTTATATAAAAGTTATATTTGAAATTAAGGAAAAAATTATATTTGAAATTTATACAAATTTTAATAGCTTCATACACCCAATTCCTTCTGTGCAAAGTTCTATGAACTAAACTAGTCAAATTTAATTAACAATAATAAACTGACATCTTTTAACATACCTGAAATGTGCCACACAGATATCCCCATAAGATCCGTAGATCTTCAATAGATGTCAGGTGTCTGTTAGTATTTGAAAGAGCCAGGTACATGATGAAGGCAAGAAAACAGTAGCCATAATGTTCAATAATAACCTCTCCTGCTGTGAATGACAGGAAAGGTGGGTAGATCTAAGCAGATCAAAAGGCAACAAAGCTCCACTGAAGAAAAGAGCTCAATTTCTTCTTCACCAAAAACCAAGGAATGAATTGATTGTAAACTAATACTATATTTTCCTGGATTTTAATCCATTTTATAACAAGGTATTTATTTTGAATGACTAAAAAAAAGAATTAAGCTACTTATCCAAAACTAAGGGGAAAATATATGTTCCTTCTTACTGCACTGCAGAATTTTCCATTGCGACAGCTGTGCCTTTAACCCTCCCCTCCCTTTTTTCTTCATTTCTTTCTCTCTGATCTTTTCTCATTTCTAACATTTAACAGACATACTAAGGAAAAATATCGCTCAACTAGTCCCTGAACATAAGCAAGCTTATTTTCTCTTGATAATAACATGAACTTGTATGTGGATAAACACAAAACAAGGCAATCCTCAAACAATATTTCGACAATTTTCAAGTTAAGAATTTAAAATTTTAAAAAAAGGATGGGGAAATTAGCAAAAACAATTTTGTAGAAATTCTGAGTCTTGCCACCGAAAACACGTGTTAGTGAGACGACCACTGCTGCTGCGTGGAGAATGAATATCCTTTCCAAACATTAAACAAGTCTATGTATACAGGATAGCAAAAGAGAAAAAATTCAACCAGTCATTCTGAGGGTCAATCAAATTATCAATCCAGTACTCCTATTCTCAAGTCAGAATGGTAAAAAAGAAATGATTACACCACTGAGAATAAAAGAGTTGGCAGCTACCATGACAGGCACAGGAGGCAGACAGTGAAGTTTAACTGTGAAACCAGGAGAGAAATCGATTGTTGGGTTCCTCCATAAGGTAGGGGGAGAAAGAGAATGAGGAATGCAGGAATGAAATGAAGGAACTGATAAACACATCTGCAATTGGATTTTTATTTCATTTGACAGAAAAATGCATACAATCCTTCTATTTATTAAAAGTTTTCTTTTTATCATGCCTCTCCCACCATCTCTCCCTCTGCAAAAAATACTCATATAAAATTTAAACTGATATTTAGAAAAAAGTAATGGTTTTTCATTAGACTGAACACCTATGCATCAGTATTAGTAAATGTTTAATACGTGATAATTAATAGCAGCATAAAAACAAAAAAACCAACACAAACACAGGAGATACTCATTTTAGATGAAACCTTTTTATTTCCTAGGTAAAGATAAAATCTGTCAAAATTGAAGGGCTAACAAAATAACTTAAAAAGAACTTAGGAGGCCAATCTTGCATCAACTGAATGAGTATAAAAGCATTTCACTTTACAACTACTCAAAAAATTAACATTAAAGGTTCAAATTTCCATATTAAATTAGCAAAAGTTAAAATTCATCATCTTATTCTGTAATTACTGGTAATATGATTTTTATAGTAACGGAGAATATTTTTAATAAATTTAGTAAAAGGAAAAAATAACTACTATATTTAATAGAGAATTTCATAGTGTAAGTCAGTGGGGGGGGGGGGGTGTAAAAAATATTGAAAGTGCTTTTAATAAAATTTGAAGTTTGTTTTCACAAAGCATCAAAATAGAAATTAATTTAAAAAAAAAAAGAATAATAATAATAAAGTGGGCCATGATGGTGGTGTAGGATCAAGGTATCTGACAAACAACAGCTGACTAAACCAGATAAAGGCCTAATTGAGACCTCCCCCTCCCCCATCACAATTTAAATTAATAATTGAATGTTAATTCTAGTTCTAAGTCATTTCAATTTATTGCATTAATGTCTGTAAAATATTGTATATTAAAAGCAACTTCACAATGTGATCTTGACCTATGTTATCTACCTATCATGTCAGACAAAGAAATCAAAATTTGGTGAGTGTAATTTAAACCTCTATTAATGTTGGCTATTAAAATTACAACACCAGGAAGGATGCATCCAACTGACCTAAAATTTGCATGATACTTAGATTTGGAAGGACATGCTAATGTGTACTACACTGCTATTAGCACATAGGCAAATGTGTCCTACTAATGCCTCCTGGAGATGGTAAAAAAATATAAAAGAAGAGAGCAGCTTTTAGAGTTGTTCTTGTGCCCAGAAAGGTTCAGTACACCACAGATTTCTGTGCATTCTGGAAGTTAAACCAAACTGTAGTCATTTCAGCCTTGTACAGGGTGATCCAAAGTCAGTCCAAAGCTATACAGGGTGATTTACATCGAATGTAAAATACTTAAAGGGGGTATTATAGAGGTTAAGATAAACACAAAACGTCCTATCAAATATGAACGATAACTGAGATATGAACAGAAATAAAAATGCCGCCACCAAGATCAACAAGTTAATAACTCAGGTTCTGTAAAGCCTAGATTAATGCAATTTGGGGGAATAACAAGGTACATAAGACTGTGTATACCGTTAAAATTTGATTGAATTCCAACAAGAAGTTTCCGAGTTACACAGTCAAAATTGTGACAAGTGCTAGTTAGTACTCACAAGTGAACACGTATTATGATGTTGAATGAGTAACTTGGAAACTTCTTGTTAGAATTAGATCAAATTTTAAAGGTATACACAGTCTTATGTACTCTGTTATTCCTCCAAATTTCATTAATCTAGGCTTTACAGAATCTGAGTTATTAACTTGTTGATCTTGGTGGCAGCATTTTTATTTCTGTTCATATCTCAGTTATCGTTCATATTTGAGCCCATGTTCATAGGACGTTTTGTGTTTATCTTAACCTCTATAATACCCCCTTTAAGTATTTTACATTCGATGTAAATCACCCTGTATACAGGGTGGTCCATTTAAGCGTAGACATGGAAATATCTCGAAAACAAAGCATTGTACGAAAAAATGTCCAAAATCAAAAGTGAATTACTTCATGGGGGAAATTCATTAACCAAGAAATCAACATTTCTCGAATATTGTGTGCTCTGAATATACCATTAAAAATTGTACACAATATTCGAGAAATGTTTTATTCTTGGTGTTTTTTCAATTGATCCAACCGTTTAGGAGATAGAGGCCCTGAAAGTGTGAAGCTTTTAAAAGTTTTGAACCCAATTTTATCGATGAAGACAGAGATAGAAGGTGGGTCTTGCAGACATTCCTATTCTTCTTTTTGATGGTCTTTAAGAATCCGAAGTCAAAAATTCAAAAAGTTTTAGTGCACAAGCTAAGTCTTGGGGGCAGCAGTCCTATGGAGGCAGAGTCTGTGCATGTGTATTGAAAAATATTGGATTTTTGAAATTCTGACTTCGGATACTTAAAGACCATTAAATAGTAGAATAGGAATGTCTGTAAGACCCATTCTCTATCTCTGTCTACATCGATAAAATTAGGTTCAAAACTTTAAAAGTTCCACACTTTCAGGGCCTCTATCTCCTAAACGGCTGGATCAATTGAAAAAACACCAAGAATAAAACATTTCTCAAATGTTATGTACAATCTGAATATACCATTAAAAATAGGGGTTCCTATTTAAGATTTCAAAGTTACCACCTGCCCCACCTCTCTCACAAAGGGGATGGGGGGATAATTCTTTGTCTAAAACTTCCCTCGCGAAGTAATTCACTTTTGATTTTTGATATTTTTTCATACAATGTTTTGTTTTCGAGATATTTCCATGTGTACACTTAAATGGACTACCCCGTATAATAAATATGTCTTGATAGCTCGTTTCCTTCCTGGTGCTATAATTTTAACAGCCGGAGGTACTATTTTAATAAGTAAATAAAAAAGCAAGAAGAGTCAGGGCCGTACCCAATCCTGCTTGGGGGGGGAGGGGTCCCCCCTGTAACAAATTTTTTTGCCATGGTGGCCACTCCCCCGGGGGGGGGGGCAGCCAATTTTAGGGATGACACTAGAGGTTCCTGGTTTGAATCCAGGTCGCAGAATTTTCCTTCCATTTTTTTCAAATAATATCATTAACTGATGTTTGGAGAATTAGCTCCAGTTTATATTCATTATTTTTTATGTCTTCATCAATCTTTTAGGTTGCATTTCTTTACTTTAAACTAACGTACATGTATTAAATATTTCATTACCAAGATTCCTGCTGTATGATTATAAAATGCTCTAATTAACCGCACAAATAAACTAACTTATCCAAAGAATAAACATAATACAGGGTGATTATAAAGCCACGATACATTTTGGTAAAAAACCCGTTTTATTGCAGCAATTCCAGTATGCATCAACCAGATTTCATACCAGGACACATTCTTAGTACATTTCAGTGTGTCCCCCTTGCACATCCCGCCACAGCTCCCAGCATTCCACCGTGGGCCGGAAAACATTGCGCAAATAGCCGGTGTAATATCCTCGACATGTTGGATCAATTCCTGGAGCCACAGTGGGAGATGGGATTTTGGATACCGTTGTGTTCTAACAGGATGGGGCACCACCCCATTTTGCCAATGTCGTTCGGAACTACCTGAATCGCGCATTTCCAGGCAGATGGATTGGTTGGGGCTCGCCAAGACTGCGAGCTTCACAGTCCCTAGATTTAACCCCCATGAAGTTCTTTGCGTGGGGTTTTATCAAGTCCAAAGTGTACCAGATTAAGATCACCCACCATTGCACAGCTGAAACAATGGACTACAGCCGCAGTGGAGGACATTACACCGGCTATGTTGCGCAATGTTCTGGGAGCTGTGCCGGGATGTGCAAGGGGGACACACTGAAATGTACTAAGAATGTGTCCTGGTATGATATCTGGTTGATGTATACTGGAATTGCTGCAATAAAACGGATTTTTCACCAAAATGTATCGTGACTTTATAATCACCCTGTATGTGACGCTACCCAAAGTATTGTAAGAAATTGAAAGGCCCAGACATCCTTGATGTGATAAATTACTGCTTCCATCACGTCGGTGACCACCATTTTGAACAACGGCCATGCTATTTAATTTCCCTTTATTATTCTAACAGGCTACTATACATTCATCAAATAATAGCTGGTGAGTGATATTGCCTACATGTTAGCCCAGACATTTAAATTTGAGGTCAAACTAAAACTCTTAAGGCCATATTCACCACCTCTGAGTAACTTCAGAGTTAACCTGAGAGTAAAGGTTAGGGTTAGGATGACAAATGGTATTTACTAGCACCTAACCCTAAGTTTAACCTTTAAACTTAACCCGAGGGAATCTGAGAGTTTATCTTAAAGAGTTAAGATAACTCACACTTCCGCTCTGCAAAGCCACCATTTTATTTTGCTTGCTTCAAATTGTATGAACAACAAACTCTCCTATATTTGGACTACCCAAACGTCTACGATCGGGATTTGTATGGAGACATAAACAACGTGTCCATGTTGGAGGAAATGGAATGACATTCGTCATTTTTTATAGATAGATCGATCGATGGACAAGCGTTCATCATGCGGTATTGCTTGTTCGCAGCCTACAATAAATGGAAGCACAAGCTATAGCCTACAACAATATCGCTTGTTCTTCCATTGTTGTAGGCTATGACTTGTTCATTGCTTTTTCTGTTCCTTCATACAATACTCATTTCCAAAAAAGTTGGGACAGTGCAAAATATATAGAAAAAACAAAAAGGGATGATGTAACAAAACTTTCTTGCGAATACAAAATAGCAGATACGTTTATGAAATGACATAAATATACTGTGTGCACCAAAACATTTTGTATCGTGGCCGGGACGTTCATTTTGAATGGGGGTGTTGCAACACGTTCCAAAATAGTAGGGACATACGTTGTAGAAAGCGCCGTTAGTAGTGGAACCTTCCGAATTGTTCGGGAATAATCTAGAATGATGACGTCGTACTACATTCTGTATAAATAACAGTTGCCATCCGTCGTTCAGGTAACTTATTCGGAACGATGGGTCGAGGCAAGCCAGTTAGCGAAGATCTTCGTGTTCGAATCATTCAAGAATTCACAAAACGTTTCTCAGCGTGCAATAGCCAGAAGATTTAACCTGTCATCATCTACAGTACATAATATTATCAAGCGCTACCGAGATAGTGGTGAGATCACAGTTCGGAAAGGCCAAGGTAGAAAACCTATTCTGAATGCTCGAGCTCTTCGGATCCTCCGACGTCACTGCGTCACGCATAGGAATGCTGCGATTACGGACATAGCCACGTGGGCCCGCGATTTCTTCGGGAAGCCATTATCGTTGAATACTGTACGCCGGTGCATCCACAAATGCAAACTTAAGTTATACTGTGCACAACGGAAGCCATACATCAACAAACGACAGCAACGTCGCCGTCTGTTATGGGCTCGAGCCCATCGCAATTGGTCCCAAGCACGCTGGAAGAACATATTGTGGTCCGATGAATCAACCTTTACGACTGTTTACGGAAATAATGGACGCCGTACACTCCGGACCAAAGACGAAAAGGATATTCCCGCGTGCTACAGGCGTTCGGTACAGAAACCACCGTCTGTCATGGTCTGGGGCTGTATTAGTGGCCATGGAATGGGAGACTTGCACAACTGCAATGGCACCGTCAATGCTGAAGCGTATATACAGATCCTGGAACAAGCTATGGTGCCATCTAAGAGGCGCCTGTTTGGACGACGTCAGTGTATATTTCAACAAGACAACGCCAGACCGCATGCAGCGCGCATAACTTCTGCATGGCTACGTCGGCAGCGCATTCGTATGTTGGATTGGCCCCCTTGCAGCCCGGATCTGTCGCCTATAGAAAACGTTTGGCGTATTATTAAACGAAAACTACGACAGCGACGACCCCGGACAGTTGAACAGCTGAAAACCTATATCCAACAGGAATGGGACAGAATTCCGGTTACGGTGTTAGAAAGATTGGTGTCATCGATGCCCAGAAGATTACAGTGTGTCATCAAGAGGAGAGGTGACGCCACACAGTGGTAAACGCCGTGCTGTCCCAACTTTTTAGGGAGTGTGTTGTACGTGCCAAACAGGAAAACCACCTGTATCTTTCTTTAAGCATATAAGATATGTGATCCCATGCCTAATTTATCGTTTATGTATTGTAATGCGTTGAAATAAACGGCAATACAATAATCCAAACAAATGTGTTGGAGTTCTTCTTATATGTTGCACTGTCCCAACTTTTTTGGAAATGAGGATTGTAGATGACACCAAAATTTAAAGTCAGTGACCACAGGAACCAACCACAGACGTCCTTACAAGGAAGTGAGAGTTAGCCTTCGAGTTGCCCAATTCCAGGCTAAAAGATGATGGTGAAGATGGTTTCAACTTGATGTTAAGTTTAACTCTGGGTTGCTCGACTCATGCTTTTAACCAGAATGGTGAATTACGGCTCATGCCGTTAGCTCTTCTTGCTAAACACTTTTCTTCATAATGCAATTAGATATATCAAAACTTGAAGGCATTTTAATAGATGAATCAAAACACATTTTATCTCATCAAAACTTTGAAAATGGTTAACTTTTGATTTTACATGATCTTTCTCTTTTTTTTTAATATTTGTTATGCTGGTTTTCTTGTATGTGCTTACCTTCTTTTGATATCTAATTTTGATAATGTATGACTGCAATGACTCAATTATTTATTACTTTATTAAATATTATTTATTACTGAATATACATTTTTATAACCTGGCTAAATCATTTTCCTTAAATGTGCTTCTTCATTTAATAATATTTTATTAAGGCAGAAAATGCTTTTTAACATATTTTCATCTCTTACTCATAAGAGAGTAAGTAAACAATAAATAACTTGAAAAAGTAAACAATAAAGGGCATCCACTAAAGATAATCCTTTTACTTTCTGCATTTGTATACAAGACTAGAATATGTGGCTTTTTTCCCACCATTATTTTCATATCAATCAGGCTTAGGGAAACAAATCATAATTTAAATAACTCCATGAACAGAAATTGTATTTTTCTTACACTTTAAAGAAGTGCAAATTGCAATTACTTCTAAAACATTTTGGAGTAATGCTCTTTGTAGAACAGTTTTTTCTAGTTTAAAAGTGAGAGGGGGATTTAACAAAAGAAAATAAAATAACCTAGCCAAAATTTATTTGGCAGGCTTCAAAGAAGCATCTGCTACAAAGAAAAGACACTATTTACAGCAATTGATGTCTGTTTCAAGAGACATACATGGATACTTTTGTCAAAAGAGTTTCCTCTCACGATGGTCCTTGAACTCCTCCTTTAGGAATGAGCAACAAATTTTCAAAGAACACCAGTCTGATTTCTCAAGACATATTTCTTTGTAAAGGGGAGGGGAGAAGAAATTGCTTAAAAAATATCTGATGCTATTTATTTGTTTGTTTTTCAGTAATCAAAGAACCCTCAAAAACTAATCTAATAAAAATGGTTTGTTGACTTTTCCTTGATATTAATTTAACATAAGAGAAGTAATCTTTTGTAAGAGAAGCCTGTTTAGAAAATGTAGTACAATGGACTGTAAATAAGAACAAAAATCACATTTTGGTCAGCAACAAAAAAAATTCTAAAAAAGCTTTTTCAATCACATTTCTGATTACTAGTAGAAAAATCTAAACTTGAGATTTGATTTTTTTTTTTTTTAATAATTTCTTTCCTTATATCTGCGCTGTTAAGTCAGCATACCCAAGAAAAATAAATTTAGCAGGTGAAAGATATAATATTTTGTTTCAAGAAAGACCAAAGCTTGAAATTAATACATTCATCAACACCTATTACACTCATTATCAAAAGAACAAAGCTAACAAGAATTAAGTACTATATTTAGAAAACATTTACAAGAAAAATATCTTCAACATATATAGAAGTGTTTCTCTTCACCTTTTCAAGAGTTATTTTTTCACAGGAATGTCCATTATTATATTCTCTATAAAAGGTATTTTTGCCCTTTATGAGTAAACTTGTTGCTAAACACTCACTTGGGAAACCAGGAATTAAGAAATAATTTTCCACAGAAATAACATTGAACATTCAATGAGAATTACAGCCCCAAGACTGAGTTTCTTTCCTGAACATTTTTTAGAAGTCTATAAAGAATGTATGTTTTATAAATAAACTATGTTTTTTAATAAGAAAACTGAACAGTATTAACAACTTGGGGCCTGTAATTTACCAAAGCAGCACTTTTCTGCCATTGTGAAAAGCCTTGATAAGCACACTGCATTCCAGGAGAACAACAGCTGTGAACATGTGTGAAATTTGATCATGGATTTGACCATGTTACGGGAACATGTGTGAAATTACATAATTCTCAACATGATGATCACTTAATCCTGTTCCATTCACACTATATTTCCTTTATCATGACCAGCAAACTGTGTGAAGTGTGAAAACGATATTACTAGAATAAACTTGGCCAAATAGGAATTTTCACAGGTTTGTTACACGAGCTCTATTTATATACATCCACGCCGGGTTTATCGCCTAGCTTATTTGGTAGCATAGCAGATCCAAACATTTCATAAAAATACATTTTGACTATATTCTGCGTGAATGGGAATATCTTGGAAACTGAGATGCTGATAATGCGATGATTGAACATTGAACATTTGTGGGCGAGTTTGTTTCTTATACAAATCTATAGTTTTATTCCGATCTTGATGAAATTTTGCATACTTAAACTTCAAAGCATGAGGAAGGTCACTGTCTATCTCAGATTTCGAAAAAATAATAATTATTGATAATAAATCGATATTCAAAATGATGGCAGGGCATATTAATAAGAAATATCTCATGACCAACAATGCAAGGCAAAGTTTGTGCAACAATAGTTATCAAAAATGGTATCAACACGCAATGCACCAACACTATGCAGGGATCAATATACAGTCATCCCTCCGCAAATCGGAATTCTACATGTTGGGTAATTCCACAAGTCGGCAATTTTTTCCTGAAGGCCAAGATAGCAGACAATGACTTCCGGTTGGGGATTTTTACTAACAAAAATTAAATCAGTGACGATTATTATGATTAAAATATTCAAAATTAATTAATTTTATAGTTCCCTTAATGCATACAACCTATATTGAGGGGGGGGGGAGGGAGGGCTATAAAAGATAGTTATTGAAATAAATATAAGCAGACTTTCTTCGAGCTGTTTTTCCCCCATCAAATTCGAAATGGCGACCGATTACAGAGGCTACGTTTTTCCTTAAATAATTAAAATGTTGACTTGTGATTAAGATTGCCTCTATTTAATCTGGTTTAATTTTTCCTTGCAATTTTCTTCTTCAAAAGCTGGTAATTTACTGAAGAATACGTAATACAAACGGAACTCAGCAACGAAGTAGAAGCGAATACCTATCTTGGAATTCCGCAAATCGGAAAATTTCACAAGACGGCAAGCCCTGGAACCGAAGTTTCCGACTTGTGGAGGGACAACTGTATATCTCATGACCAACAATGCAAGGCAAAGTTTGTGCAATATAGATAAGGTTCAATTTGTAACAATGCATAGAATTCCTGTTATTCAGGCTTTTCTTAGAATTGAGAGTTCTTAGTACTTAATTTCTTGAAAATCTTTAAAAATGATCAGTAACTGGAGATAATGGAGAGTTAGCAGACTATTGAGAAAGAGTGGAAAGACAACAGAGGAAGCAGTCCTTAAGCTCCGTGCTGAATTGAGCAAATGGTAAGCATGTCAACAGAAGAATTGGCGACCACTAGACTACACAAAGTGATGAATGGCCAAGTTTTGCTTCAAGATATCAAGAGCAGAGTGGGATTTGCAACATCAAATGTACATCTAAAGTAAGATTACGTGACTAAGAAAATTATTTAGGCTAGCAGTGGCATACTTGGAGAGGTCCATCCATTGTGAGCAGTTAAAAAAATTTTTTTTCAAATTTTCATTATAAATTTTTACTGTATTCTCTAAGCATTTTCATGTGTTTATTTTTAAGATATTGCAAAATTTAATCAAAAAAACAGTCTGAGCCACACCAGGGTTATCACCTAGCTTATTTGGTAGCATAGCAGATCCAAACATTTCATAAAAATACATTTTGACTATATTCTGTGTGAATGTGAATATTTTGGAAACTGAGATGCTGATAATGCGATGATTGAACATTCGTTTCCAAGAATTATTAATAATGAACATAAAATGACGATGCAGTGACAGAACATAAATAAGGCAGCGTCTATTGAAGAGGCAAAGGAGTCACACATCTCCCTTGAGCTCCCTATCAAATGTCCAGAGGACTGGCAAAAATTTGTGTGCCTGGAAAGGAAAGAGAAAGAATGAGTACTGGTCAGAGACTCTGCAGCTAAAACAGAAAAGGCTATACGGGCATTGGAAACATCTGAACAACAGGAGTTTCGAATAGAGCAAGAGGGTATACGAGCTTCAACGTCAAGAGCAAGAAAAAGTTGGGTCCTAGGTATCCAGTGATATTCCCCAGTGGTGAAGATGGACATTGTTTTAATCTGAGGCAAGTCAAGAAGAGTTTAAATAAAGTCCTGGTATATCACCTAGAATTCCTGTTTCTCGGATTTTTCGTAGAATGGATAGTCCCTTCTCCCTGTGTTGTATTAATTGAGTTATTATTTAACCAATTTGGAACTATAATTTAGCTTTTTGAGATTATTCTGTTTACCTACAAGTGTAATGCTGGGTCCTCTGCTAGTAACTGATAAAGTAGGGAAGTGGATAAAATTCCCCTTAATACATTCAAAAATCCTTATCCTATTACCGTATATCTTCTAATAGACGCCTGGTCTCCAATAGTCGCCGGTCTCTAATAAACGCCGGGTTTCAAAATTAAGATTACTAAATAAACGCCTGTCTCTAATACACGACAAGAATTCTCTTCCACACGGCAGTTCACGTGAGCCTCTTTCGGGGTTCACATGTACACGGGCTTAAGAGGATTCCCAGCACACTGCTTTAATATCATATGCACTCTGCTATTCATCCCTTAGTTCTCAAGGTATCCTGTTCGTAAGGACTGTTTACTGCGCACTACCATATTCTGTTATAAAAAAAAAAAGCGAACATATGATGTGGTGTTTATGATGTTGTGGAAGATTTGACAGAGATTGCTAAATAAACGCGGTCTCTAATAAACGCCCGGTTAGTGATTGAGTTGAAAAAATAGATGCTGAGGGCTACTATTGGAAGATATACGGTATACACTAATAAGCATTCCAAAAATGCTTGAAAATTATTCAAGTTTACAAAAAAAAAATAAAAAAAAAAAAAATAAAATAAAAATTCTAAAATCATTTTAAATTCGCAATATTTTCCCCTTAGTTTTTTAAAATATTATTGGATAAACCATTTGGAAAAACCTGTTTTTTTTGGGTTTTTTTGATACCCAAGAATTAAAGAGCCAATTAAATAAGTTGTTTTTTTTTATTCTTTACTAAAATGAGAGCCAATTTTTGTAACATAACTTTACATGAACTTAAAATTTACATTTTATAAATACTGAAATATTCAAATTTTAAAGAATTGCACTTCTTAAATGTATCAAACTGCATGTTTAAAATGTCCAAAATTGGATGTGACCTAATAAACAATTCATGAGGGAAAAAAAATTCACTAACCTGCATGTTTCCTGCATTAAACTCGTCAACCTCTGTATCTCTAATGTAAGTTTAAATGTTTTGATAAAACTTTTAACAATTTAACATATACGGTAGGATCTGTACAGGAAATGTTTATTACTGAAACAAGTATAACAGCATCGCTGCATATACAAAGGGGTAATGCAAAAGTTTGTAATCACAGACAACAGGTTTAGAACAAAAAAAATTTATGAATTTTTTTCAAAGTAGTCTCCAGATTCATCCATTTAAACCATCAGAAAAGGCTGGTTTCCATTTGATTCTGGAGAAATCCAAAATTACATCCATCCATGTATGTGGCTATGATTTCCTCATCGCAAGAAGATCAAACCCTAAGAAGCTCATTTTTCTAGAGTGGAAACACGAAGAACTTGCAAATAGCGTGGTCTAGCAAGTAAGATAGATGCTGCTCTGCAAAAAAACTCCACCGTCTAATGCCCTTTCACACTGGGCTGCCAAGGCGGTAAAGCATCCTTTTTTGCCTCCGCCGCCTGCGCGAATGGTCCCCACTGGACCGGCACGAGAGAAACGGCAAAGGAAGAGAAACATAATGGCAGGGCTATTTATAATATAGTATCCGAAATTTGTTATGTCTGAGACAATTCAGAATTTGTTATATCACTGTTGAAAGGCCAATGGCACAGTTGGGAATTTATCGGCCTCAGTGGCTCAGTGGTTGTGTGATCACCTCTGATGCCAGAGGACGCGGGTTCGACCCCGGCCAAGGACGACGAGGATTTTTTCAGGGGGAAAATCCTGAGATCACGCGCTTCCTTCGGAAGGGAAGTAAAACCGTTGGTCCCGTGTAGTCATTTGCTCGCTGCACGTTAAAGAACCCTTGCAAGGCAAAATTTGCGGCCCCTATAACGCCGTCCTGAAATGACCATGGCAGTTGAAAAGAAAGTCAATACCAAACAAACCAACCAACCAAAAGTTGGAAATTCTAAATTATTTCGTCATAGCCTAGGTTGTTTTTTTTTTGTATCATCAGAGTTAATCATAAAGAAGTTCAACTGTAATTAAATGTTGTTGAGAAAGCATAATTAAAACATAACAAAACAGAGTACACAAACACTAGTTTTATTCTTCTTATTTGTTCAGTGTGCATGTTTTTTGTATTAATAAAAAGTCATCAAGACTATTTTTAAATTTGACTGTCATCAACATTGATCAACAATATTTCCAATCAAAGCGATCGAAAAACCAAAATCGTGATAACGTTTCTGTTCTAAAACTTGCTAATTTCCAATTGAATTATCCAAATAAAATTTAACCAAACATATCTACTTAACGATGTAAAAATCTAAAGAACAATAGCAATTTATACGTTCACATTTACAAAATAAAGTGCATTCTCTTTACTCTATTTCACTATAAAATTATGCTCTACCATCACTCTTTTGATCATGTGCTCCAGCTGGCTAAGATTGGATGAAGCTAAACTCAATGAAAGCAGCAACTGAACTTGACCTATTTCTAGCTGGCCTTGGATGTAGTGCCAGGCATCAACAGGTACCGCTTCGCAGCTTTACCGCCTTGCTGCCCAGTATGAACGGGGCATGAGATGCCCAATGAGCAGGAGTGTTATCCTTATACTACAACAAACCTTGATGGTTTTTTCACCAATTTTTCAGGACTTGTGGAACACACTTTGTCATATACTATTCTGCAGATATAGCCGCCAATTTGCAGGGAACAGTTGCCACATGACCAGTGCAAAAGAAGTGTTGCTAGCTTTCCATAACATTTCCAAAACTTTGAACTCTTTTCAGTTTCTTCAAAAGAGGATCTCTTTATGCACCCACTCTTCTGACTTGTCTTTAGGATAGGATCATCACCAGTTAGGATGATAAGGTTATGTTTCATCACCAGATAGGATGCTGAAACTGACCTAAAGAATGTCTGCACTTGTCACAATACGTAAATTTGTTGGCACATGTATGCTAATTGTTCAGCTACAAATTTCACCAGTGGCCCTCATAAGAGGAAGAGTCAGCAATAAATTGAATTTTCCATGCTACGTGAAAATGAAGCTCTATAATAAGGCATATACTCAAAAGTTGTTTGCCAAGCAGCAGAAAGTCTATTAGTAATGGCAATTTCATCCAATTGCATTTCATTTTATTTTGGACTTACAAGGTAAGACCGGAAAATTCGGTGAATCGCCCCTGAATGAGATAATGGGAAATGTCTGACTCGCGGCAACATGCACAGTGCATTCTTCTGTATCTCAGCTAACATATGAAAAGGTGCCTTCACCATTGCTGACAGGCATATGTTCATGTGGAAGCGTTTAGAGCTTACATTCAAGCGGCAGTGTTTAGAGTGCAGTACGTTTATCACTGATAATGGAGCAGAGAATCAATATGAAATTCTATTTTAAATTGAATAAAACTGTAAAGGAAAGCCACGAGATGTTAAAGACAGTGTACAGTGAAGACTCTGTGAACATCATACATGTCATAAATAGCATATATCACTATTAATGTCTCCTCATACACCATCCATACTGTCAATGGATGTTTGGCAAGGATAAAATATCCTTTTTCCTCAACCTTTTACATTTTAAAATTATCTCCCAAAGAAGTACCATATTTTAGTTAAAAAATCAACCAAAAACCAATAAAATGAAATACTCTTGACGCTTTAAATAATGGAATAATAGATTATGCTGTTGAGAAGTACAGCTGTTAATAAAGAAACTTTTCTTCCATTACATTTTAGAAATAGCTTTGACTCTTTGGGCAATGGATTTGTGTTACTACTTATACAGAAAAATTAGTAGGAGTTTCGGCCAGCTGTATAGCCCATGAGGATGGTGTTAACCGAAATGTGTCAGCAAAATAAATACTTTACCTTATCCAAGATTTTGTTGTACGCTTCTTGATATTGAATACATCATCAGGAAGACATCAGACATTCCATTTCTTTAAACATAATTCACATGCACGAGGTGTGATCAAAAAATCGACAGCTATGTACTGTAACATAGATACTAATGTGAATGCAAAGCAACCCAGACCCTACCTTTGCATTGCATATGTTCATGTATCAGGAACTGCAGCAGTCATTGCTGACAGATGAAGGGAGGATACCACTTTTCCACAAAAAGAGTTTTTAATCATCATAAATGTATACATTTCAGCTACTAAGTAGCCA
>JAHWFO010092549.1:1952853-1970814 GCA_023313115.1 Rhysida immarginata
TATTATTATTATTATTATTATTATTATTATTATTATTATTTTTATTGTTATTATTATTATGTAACAACAACGGGGAATATCCCACCAGATAAAACCAGAGGGAGAGGTCCCGTGTTGCAACTATCTTAATTTTTATATCGAGGCATATGATTACTACTTAACTTTTCAAAAACCAAAAATTCACAACTTCCATTATGTAAATTATAATATTCAAATGCACTTTTAATGAAGATAAATTACCGTACTTGACTGAATGGAATAATGCGTACAAGAGCGTCAATTTTTTTTCCTACTTTTTTTTTATGGAGCTAATCGATTTGGTTTGTGACAGGCTCATTTATTAATTAGTCAAAACATATTTTTAAAATTTTTCCCATTTCGAGAAAATTGATTCACTGACAAAACAAAATTTTTAGTGGTAAGTTGTTAAATATGTATGTTCAACATCTAGATTACTTATCTTAAACCCTAAGCAATTTAAAATTTTCTAACATTGAAAAATTTAATATAAACCAGATAAGTATAAAAGCATCGTTACTGTAGTCACAAAATTGGTTGGAAAGTCACCAATTTTTTTTTCAAATTTTTTGATTTTGACTCCAGATTCAGATAGAGCATCAAAAAGTGAGTAAATGTTATAATAAGCACACATATCCTATCCATTTGGGAACATGCCCAAATAGATAGGACAAGAGAACTTTTACTTACTTTTTTGATGCTCTGTCCAAATCTGAAGTCAAAAAAAAATTGACAACAGAACGATCAACTTCCCTATTCATTAACGATGCCTTATTGACAGATACTTCCATGCAAAGCATCTTTTAAAGGAAAGTTTTATGCTATTAACAAACTAACGTGAATTAAATAAATTTAAATTTAAAAAATTAATATTTAAGTGAATTGCAAAGGAAAACAAAATTATAAAGAAATAAGCATTAAAATAAAAAAACAAAACAAAAAAACACTTTATTATTCAATTTCAAATTTTGCTGAAATCTGAAATGATAAAGCACATTCATTATTTGTTTTAAAGAAAGAAGCATTTTAAATACTGTATTTTAAATATTTTTCTTCACAGGTTTTCGTTTTTTGAAAATGTAATTACAGAGAAAACCTGGTTTAGTGCAATAATTTCAATAAGACAAGGTTTATTTGCCATGCTCTAAAAATCAAAAGGGGGGAGGGTGTTGGTTTGTTTTTTTACTCATTCATGTACAAGTTCTTGGATGAGATCCATATTCTTTTCTGTTCCTTTTAACAGATCAGAATGAAATCTATCTCTCTCTACCTGAGTAACTTTCTGAAGTTAAAATAAAATATTGAGGGCAATGTTTCCAAAGAAAAATCAGGTTGCTATCAAGATGACTAGATTTATTTTTTTCCAAATCTCAAGCCATTATTAAACCCTGTACTTAACCCTTTGAAAAGAAATACTCCATTTGAAACACACACGCCTAATTTCTATTTTCTCTACATCTTGACTCTGGGGCAGTAAAAGCATCATGTATTTAAAAATGCTTCATGAACTTAAAAGTTTGATGTTAAAAAAATTTTTGGCACTTAGGCATTATTTTTAATCAAGTTATCTATCCATGTACTTACACAAAGAAATACAATTATTTTAAATAAATTAATGTAATAATAATTCTAATTTTCAAAGCTTTTATTATTGTGAAAAAAGCTGTTTTCAGAAGAAATGAAGAAAATTACAAGCTAAATTAACAATCAATGCTAAGTCTCTAGGAATAAAAAAAAATTCTAATACAAGGGGCGTTCATAAAATTCGTACAATTACTGAAACCGAGAGGGACAAAGATGATGTGTTGGGGCAAGCACACGTTCATGTAGTTTCCACACAATCAAAGGACGTGCACTGCGAGACCTTGTGACCCCGCAGGAGCAGCCCGTGGAGAAATCACAAGTACACCAGCTGATAAATTTTCTATACCTAAAGGGTAAGAACTCCAAGGAAATCAAGGAGGAGCTAGTCCAGATGTACGGTGACAGTGCCCTAGCATATGAAACTGTTGTAAAGTGGCACAAACGCTTTAAGTGTGGCCAAGCAAGTATTGAAGATGACCCACTAAGTGAAGGCGATGCTCAGCGAGTTTTGGGATTGTCAACGTGTTCTCCTGACTGACTACGTCCAAAAGGGCCAAACAATCACTGGCAAATATTACCGGGATTTTCTGTCAAAGTTGTAGATGGCCATCAAGAAGAAACGCTGCAGGAAGTTGACCAAGGGCATTGGCTTGCTCCACAACAACACCCCTGCTCATGAACGTTATGAAATTCTGCCTCACCTCCCTTAAGTCAAGACCATTTACCGTGGCTGTTGGACTCCGCTAAAACGCTGTTCACACTACAAATCTTGATCATGATCAATTCGCTGATCATGATAAAAAATGTTGTGTGAACGGAACATGATTAAGTGAAACGGAACATCGTGTTTGGAACGTGTAATTTCACACACGTTCCTATAACCTGATCAAATCCTTACACACGTTCAAAGCCGATCAACTCCCAGAATCCAGTGCACTCGCTATGGTTTTCCTAATGGCAAAAAAACGCCGCTTCGCTATATATTTAAGACTAATGCAAGAAATAAAACAGTCTTTAACCACAACGAAAAAATACGACCTGTAAGTACTTTTCGAGAACGAAGCTCTCATCTTCAGCAGGATTGACAGGAAGTAACACACAAGATGCAACTGAAAGATGAAGCTCTCGTCTTCAATCCCTGTGTGTTATTCCCTATGTGTGTTACTCCCTGTCAATCCTGCTGAAGATGAGAGCTTCGTTCTCGAAAAGTACTTACAGGTCGTATTTTTTCTTTTTACTCGTTGTGGTTAAAGAGTGTTTTATTTCTTGCATTAGTATTAACTTATCCACATCCTTTTTCCTTATAAAAATTTGTTATCGGTCCTCTGCATTTTTTGCATTATTGCCAGTTCCGGAAATTATATTTTTACTTTCATATATTTAAGAGTTATACGAACTAATTGCACCGTCGTACCATGAATAGTTAACGTAGAAGGAACTCTTTGTTCCAGAACATCGGTTATGAACCGAAACAAGAAAGAATCCGAAGTTATTTTTATAATCAGAGAAGATTAGGTCAGCGGTAAAATGCCTATCGCTAAAAACTGCAGTGATGCTATCTAGCGGCAAAAATTGTAACTCTGTCGTGATTAAGATTTTGCAGTGTGAACACAAGTATTTGTCGATAAAGCTTGAACATGATTCACCTTGAACGTGTGTAAAGTGATCATGATCAAGAATTATAGTGTGAACAAGGTATAAGGGTGCGTACTGTCACCCCTCTTGTTCATTATCTTTATGGACTGGATAACAGGGGCAGCCGAGGCGATGAGCGTGTTTGTGTGGGCGACTGCTTGTGGAGGGGTTACTCTTTGCTGATGACCTTGTCCTCCTTGGGTCTTTTTGCACTAACCTTCATCATGCACTAGAACAGTTTGCAGCCAAATGTGAAGAAGCTGGGATGAAGATCAGTGTGGCTAAGACTGAGGTTCTGGTCCTTTCAAGACAGCCTGCTCAGTGTGCTCTCCATGTTAGGGGAGCCCCATTGAGACAGGTGGAGAAGTTCAAGTATCTTGAATTGCATTAACAAGTGATGGGCGGCAGGAAAAAGAATTGGATTCTCGGATCGGTGCAGTAAGCAAGGACATGAACTGTGGCGATCCGTGGTAACGAAATGCGAGCTGGGAAACAAAGCCAAGCTCTGTCTTCAAATCGATCTTTGTCCCCATTCTCACTTATGGTCATGAGTCTTGGGTAATGAGCGAAAGAGTGTGATTGCGGGTACAAGCGGCCGAAATGAGATTTCTGAGAGGTGTGGCAGGTATCACCCTACTAGATAAGAGTGCACAGCAGCACAATAAGGGAGTCTTTAGGTGTTGAGCCGCTACTTCTCCGCATTGAGAGATCTCAGTTGCGCTAGTAGCCACATGATACGGATGCCGCAAACTGGTCTTCCTAGGCAGTTGTTATTTTCAGAGCTGGTGGGTAAGAGACCAAGGGGTCGGCCCTAGAACCAGGTGGCTAGACTACATAGAGAATCTGGGTTCGAGTCGCTTCGGTATTACCAGGGAGGACATGCGCCTGATGGCGGAAGATCGTGATCACTGAAGATCCTCCATAGGGCTGCTGCCCCCGCGATCCTAACAAATAAGCAGGTTTAAAATTAAGTAAGCATTGGCTTTAAAATGAGTTTTTGTACAAATTCACTTTATGTAACTTTGCATAAATTTATCTATAAATAAAATATAACAAATTTATTTTGTTTTGTTAAGTTTTTTTTTTGATAGAGGGCACTAAATAAATAAGAGAGGACTCAATAATTGAAACACATCCGGTCCCTGGGACACAATAATTATTCTTCCTAAAGCAAACTCTGCATATCACATACCTATCCGGTATTTCAAATCTCCTTGTAGATTAGAAGTTCTCTTCGATTTTGGCTGTTCCATTCCACAGTTTTTTGCTTAATTTTTGTTTAGTATACAAGGTGTAACATTAAAGGTTCATCATATTTCAATCGTAAATAGCTCTGCAACCGTTGGTTGCAGGTCACCCCGCATACTTAAGTTAATTATCTATACATATGACGATAAAATCTATACATATAAAATACAACATATGTATGTATGTTTGTCTGGTTTTAAAAGGCAACTTGGAAGGAAGTTATAAAGTTGAAATACAGCACACAACTGTGTAATACTCCAACAAGGATGTAAAAAATTCCAAACTGGAGAACAGTCTCTCAAAAACCTAGAAATTTCTGGTAATAAGGGAGTGCACTTTTTGTTGCTAGGATAGCTGCTGCATGCTGTGCCTGAAAAAAGGGGTTTCCAATAAGTGTCTGATCGGCAACAGACCACAAGGTACAGTTGGAACAGTCCCCATCCGGGCGATGCTGTGTGTTTGAAAAAACTCTCATATGTTCCAAGGACTTATTGTGATTTGAAGGCATCCATGACCACGAAATAGCTCTCCGGTCTGTTGCTGCCTCTCAGTCCACACCAGACAGTCAAAGAGGATTTGTGAGATGCATGTGCAAGACCAAATTCCAAAACATGAAGTATTTTTGTGTGAAAGAGAAAATTAAGTGTAATTCAAAATGATATTCTAGCCTTCCTTGCTCCAACAAGTAGCTCAATGTCATTTCTACTTTTATGTTTATGTGGTAAGAACCATGGTGGAAGAAAACAAGGTGTGTGCAATTTGATTCTCAATTATGACGTCATGTGGATTGCAAAATGTGTGCGTCATTGCCATCCTAACCAATTAGAAACAACATAGGTAACATTTAAATACTTACTAACTATTAGGGGAAGTCTTGTATTTAGCAGAAAATGATAATTAAAATTAAGTACATTTTAATATTAAATTTTATACGAGCGATACATAGCCAGCTTGTCTTTTTACAACGGCCGTGCGATCCACATGACGTCACGACATGCGCATGAATCAAATTGCACACACCTTCTTTTCTTCCACCATGGTAAGAACGTACTTAATGTCACAGTTCTTCGTTCATTTTCAAAATCTTGTTCAATGCTAATAAAGGCATATTTTGACACTTTTCCTATAGTGTACTTGTCATTCTATATAATATCTAGGTAACATAGAGAATGCCGAGGAAAAGTATGCAACATAATAATAAAAAACAGATATTTTATATTTTGCCTAAGAACGCCTGGCATTCTGCATATTCCCTATGCATTCTATACAATATTGACTTTTCACACTTTGCCACTAACGTATATAAAACCCAACTGTATTTGAATTAACTCTATTCATTAAGAATGCTTGTAATAAATATCAGAGCTTTGCAATAATTCAATGTGTTAGAGAGAATAGGCTTTCTGCTGTAAAATTATGAATTTAACTTTCCTGTATGCTATTGAAGACTAGCAAATATATCCAAATATTGTTGAGATGAGAGATATCACTATGTTATTTTTCAACTCTTAAAAAAAATAAAATTGACAAGAAAATACATTTGCAATACTTTTTCTCAATCATAATTATGTTAATTTCTTTCTTTAATTAATTGCAAATGTATTAATAATTTAGTAATAATATTTATAATAAGGTGAAACGTTAAGATTTTTAGTTTTAAAATACAGTAGCCCTCCATGCTTGACTAATATGTTTCAAGACCCCTTACATAAGAATAACCAATAGCCTAAACCTGAAGCTAAGTGGTTGTATGGCAAAATGATAAAAATAAGACTTCACCAGTTAATATTGCTAATTCCATAATTTTGTTGGCAACAAAAACCTTTTAAGTTATTTGAATAATCCTTTTCTGAAGGAGTACAATGAAGTTAAAAATGCTTTTCAATGCACTTCATCAAATAAAAAAAAATAAAATAAGCACAACGAACGTAAATATTCATAACAAAGTATTTTTGTTGTAATAGTTATTAATAATAAGGTTGCATCCCCGTATCTTATTAGGAATACTTTTTTGTAAATTTGCAGATTTTATTTCAAGTTTTTACTTAACAATTATAAAATATCTACATGTAAATATTAAAAAATAATTTTTTAAAAATCTATCTTAAATCCTCAAAATAAATAATTATAAAATAAATAAATAAATAAATAAATAATTCAAAGTTACGTAGAATTTTAATGTTGTCTTAAATATAAATCATTATTATACAGAAAATATAATTGAAAATTTAATTAATTCAAATTCATAAAAAATATGGACTACTTTTTATATTCTGCAATTTATTTAAAATTTAAATTTTATATGTATAATAATATAAGAAGCACAAGGTACTTTATGGTATTTAACCATAAAATTAAATAATTACATTCTTCTCTGCTTAACCAAATATGGAGCCAGAGCAGCTGTATTAAAAGCTGATGCTCACCTCCAATCCTCACTAAAAAAGAATCCAAGTGGTCAAGGTGCTTTACTGCACTCTTTAAGTGTTGGCCCAACAAAAATTTATTTTGCTGGCACCAATGCCTTCTCACAAATACCACCTTACAAAGGGAGGCAAGCAGCCCCCAATTTGGATAAATTGCAAACAACTTTCACGAAAACTAAAAATATACTCACAAGGCACTTAGAGATAAATTGTTTTTGATTTACTGAAGTTATAGAAAGTAAAAATTGCTGAAGGAGTTTTAAAAAATGTTAAACCTAAAAAGAACTCTTAAAATTATTAGCTTACTTTTTCCTTAGTTAAAAAAATCTTTTAATATTTATAACAAACCTATACTTCTCTAGAATAATACCTTATGATATCATTCACCAGATTTATTATTCTTAAATTTTTCAAATTCCTGAAAACTATTAACATGTATGATTTATAATCTTGAGTTTAAAATTAATAAAAAAGTCAAAAACTTATTATTTATATTTGTATAAAAAATTATTAATAAAAAACAGGATGTCCATATTTTACATGTGTATTAACCAGAAAATATGGGAAGGTGACTTAAATAGACAAGAACAAGTTAAAAAAGGGTAAATACTTTGACATGGAAAAGAATAGAAATAATAAAAAAAAAAAAAATCTTTTGTTCTTTTTTGAATTTTAACATATTAAAGCCCTCTCTCAATCTTAAGAAAGGCCTGCCATTTCAATTAACAACAGAGTTATAACCATTAACAACAGAGTTATAACCATTTCAAAAAAATTGTTTTTGAAAATATTTCACTCATTCTGTAATTATTGACTATTTTTCTCCAATTATAATTTTTTCTTATTGATATTTTTATTTTAATATAATCTGTAATTCTATTTTACTTTAATTTCTCTCTCATTGTAATTGTTTAGCTGTAAACTGTCACTGGACACTTAGCCTGTTGCTTACAATTTTAAATAAAGAAATAAACAAACAAACAAACAAAAAATTTATACAAAAGATTCAAGAAGCAAAATTCTTCCTTAAAAACTGTTCCAACCAAATAGGATCTGAATGTTTAAGTTTCCCTAAGAAACAAACAGGAAAAATATGACAAATTAATACTTCGATATCCAGTAAATAGGATTAAGTGTCTTATGTCTTGGATCATTCCCCTCACTTCTGATATAATTATTATTATTATGCAAATATACAAGCTATTTTATTTATATTCTATTTCATATATTGTATTTTTAATCAGCATTTTATGTTGGATCATTTAGTAAACAAGGTTTTTGATATTTTTAATCTTTTAAAAATTAAAATGGTAGTATTTCATTCAAAAAGAAGATGACAAAACAGTTGAATAATCAATTTTTATGGTTATAAAAAGTCATTTTATCAAAGGTGACAAATATTAATATAAAAATTATATAAATTTTAAATCTTTCTACAATAATGATTTTTACTAAGACAGTAATTTGTTATTTAAGAAATCTAAATATACTATTCAATAAATTATAAAGTAATTTCAAAAGGAAGTTTAACAAAATATAACCAACAATAAATTTGATTTTAATTGATCAGTATTTTGTTAATTCAGTGTATTAAAAAATACAGTATAATGTTAATTTTTATTTCAAAGCTTAAAATAATTATTAGAAAGTTAAATAATTATGATTTATAATTTTCTTTGGAGTTAAAATAGTAAAATATAAGTCTTTATCTACAAATGACAGAAATTTGTAATAATTCCTATATACAAAATAAAAAAAAACTAGTAAAGTAATCTGATGAAAAATCAAAACTGCAGTCAATAGATTTGTAATTAATATAAATATTTTCTTTAAACATAATGTTAATTTTCGACTTAAACTACATAATTTTCAGAAGTGTTTTCAAAATTAAGAAAGAAATTTCACTCATTTGTAAAAGTCAAAACATTTCAAATAACAAAATATTTCATTTTTTTGTTATAATTTTATGCACTTTTAAATAAATTCAGGAAGAAAAGAAACACAACCCATATTCACATTTATGAACATGGTTCGAACACAAATTTTACAGTTATGATGTGAGAGGCAGAAGAAGTTGACATATGATCTCTCAGAAAGTTACCTGGTCGGAAGCTATATTCTCAAAAGAATCAAGTTCAGCAGAATAGCAGCTAGCATTAGTCCTGTTCATGAGTGAATTTCAGATTAGGCTCTATCAAATGTTTTTGAAGCCACATTACCAGTTTAATAACCAAACTGTTTCGAGAAACATTGGAAAAGGGATTTGACAAACCCCCCCTCCCAATCTCCTCTGCCAAAAAAAAAGATACACTCATTGCCTGTTGCATTAGTATTTAGTCTCTAGGAGTGGAAGCCCTCTATTGGTTGATTAAGAAATATAATTCTTTAATTTGAATGAAAATTGAAGATAGAATTTAAATCTGCAAATAAAATTATTTAAATAATTAAGCTTTGAGAAGTTTTTTTTTCTTTTAAATACCCTTACAAAATGAATATTTTCACATATTCAAATTATAATATCACTTAATATATTATGAATGTAAGGAAAAGAATTCATTGTTTTCATTATCTCTGCATATAAAATGGAAATGATTCATTAAAAAACACTAATGTAAATCAACTCATCACATTTTTTTAATTTCACAAAAATAAGTTATTTAAAAATTAAACCTATTTCTCTCCTTCAAGACTGTAGGGCTAAATATTATTGTAATAAGAATTAAAATTGAATTATACTATATACTATATTTATTTTATGGATGATCCAACATGATCATGTTGGGAACATATAAGGTTTTATTCAATACTCTGAACTATAATTTAAATTCCCCCACCCCCCCCCCCCATCAAAGAAGAATTTTCCTACTTGGCCCTCTTAATCCCTTAATAATAAAGGAAACCTCTAGCATCCCTATTAAAAAAAAAAGGGGGGGGAGTAATTGCAATTGATTCTTTTAAAGCATTTTTAGAATAACACCAATAGTTTTTGAATAGTAGAGTCTTATTACTGTTCCTATTATTAATAAAGTTAATGAATGGCTTACAAGCGTTCTCCCCACAAAATTTTAAAAGGCAGGTGGAAAGAAATAGCTGGATGGACAATTATTAAAAAGAATCAAAACATCACAAAATATTATAAAATTCTTCTTTTTATCAAAGCAGGTAGTACTGAAACAAGCCGAGTGGTAGACCCTTTCAAGAGGCCTGTGAAGAACACATACTTAAAAAATCTGTTGTGGGCAGCAATACTCCCTTGTACAATACTTTATTGAATGCTTTTTTGGGAAAAAATTCTCATTTTTATTCTAGACACACGAATTTCCGTCTCTCTTTGTTGTCTAAAAACTCCAAATGTTGAAACAAACTTTGACAGCAGTTTGGGAACTTCAAATGAAGTTCTTCAAATTTAGTTCTCCAAAGAGAGTACTTTAAACTATGACGTCAAACAGTCAAACTCTAGACGTTACAACTGCTCCACACAATGAAAACTCCATAGATGTGACAGGAAATCCAGTTGGGGAAACGACCAAAACACATGTTATTGGCCTGGTGGGCTTTCACTTTCACTGAACATGTTTGGCCCAGCCGATTGCAACCAAATTGTGAGGTGCACAACTACATATTACAACAGTCCTAAATACGAAATTTCAACATTCTACGCCTAACCGTTTCTGAGAAATGCGAGATACACACACACATACATACAGACAGACAGACAGACCGATATCACGACAAAACATGTCAAAATGGATTCAGGGATGGTCAAAATGTATATTTTCGTTGAAATCTGAAAACCGAAATTTTTCGCGATTACAATACTTCATTTACTTCATACAAGGAAGTAAAAACATAGCAAATAAATGCAAGACTGCAACTATCGCATTTTCAACACTGAAATTTGAACTTTTATGTATGTCGCATATCTGAAAATTAGAGAAATTTCATGAAAAATCCATGAATATACCACACTATATTGTGTAAGTCACACCATAAGTTCATTTTAAGAATCTCAAAACAGCTAAAAAATTTTTCTTCTTTTTTCTGTTACCAGAGATAAAAATCTCAAGAGAAGCATACCACTTTTCATGTGACATTTATAGCTGCTTTTTATTATTTACTCTGAAAAAGGCTGACAAAGGTACATTTTGTGCCTAATGGATAGTGAATTAAAAATACATGTATATTTTTAATTTGAATTTAACGTTTCATGCATGTTGCTCCCAAGTCATTTCATAATGACTATACATGAAAACCATAATAAAATAAACGAGTTTTCACCAATTTGGAGTTTTCAGAAATAGATTATATTACTGGTGCACAAGGAATGCTTAATGCAGTGGTTTTCCATTGCTTACTGCACGATTAGTAAATGACAAAACACAAACATCCATGCCACAGCGGAATTTTAACTCCAGACTTGATCTCGAGACTACTGAAACCTATGTCCCAGCACTTTTAGCTGGCTGAAAAAATAAAACATTTTATAATTCATTGTTTGGCAATTATTTAGAGCAGAGGGGCATTTTCCTAAAAAAAAAAAAAATTATTTCAAAATTCTGACTCGCAGTGTTGCTATAAATATTAACATCTAATTATTATTATTATTACTGTATCTAAAATTTGATCATCACTAAACATCAGTGTGCTTTTTTTGTTTGTTTTGTTTTTCCTCCTCTATTTCATTGGTATCGATCCCAAACACTAACACAATAATGATTGCAAACACCATTTGCTGTTTTAACACTAACATAACTTTCAATGTTTTAATTTTTCATGTGGTTGGGGTTGTTTACTATTACCTATCTATTTATCACTTTGAAACCTCTAAGATATTAGCAAGAGGTATTCAAATATTTTCCAATAATTAAAACACAAGGCATGAGCAACACAAGCCTTTGCCGAGTCTCTGAACATCTAATAACTCTGAAACAATTTAGGAACAGAATTCTTGCCTGAAACTTGTTGCTCAGGTTGAACTAAAAACCCAAAGAATAAATCTAATCACATGTCAAACATTCTCTGAACAAAAACTAAAACATTTCCATGCAGGAGTTCAAAATCGATTCTCTCTCATGATAATAATAATAATAATAATAATAATAATAATAATAATATTATTATTATTATTAATAGCACTATGAAGCTGTAGATTTCAGTATGAAAGAATTAAAGTGACTTTTTTATCCAGCTTATATACTGTTGTATGAATTTTCTTCTAGAAAATCACATGCATGTGCTCTATTACCACCTTTACGAGAATTTGAGTAATGTTTGATAGGAGACTTATAGAGAAAACAAGGCTAAGAAGTACAAAAAAAAAATTCAACCAAGAAACTCTGGACACAACGATCAAATTAACAACAATAAGAAACCACAAATCCACAATAGTCATTTTTAATGCCTCAGATGTACATTTCGGGTGCTACGCTCCCTTCAATGGTACCCGGTCATTTGGTCGACGGACATTTGATCGATGGACATTCGACCGAACGGACATTTAACCAACAGAGAAATATCCGCATTTCACTGACATTTGGACATTTGATGTAAAGAGATGTTTTTGGCAATATAATTCATTTAAGGCAAAAAAAATGTTTTCAAGAGGTTATTTTGTATAAGAAATGTTATATAGATTATGATACAAATCAGTTTAATTCTTTTCATTAAGCAAACATATTGTACAGCCCCGAGACAAAAGTCCTGCAACATCAAAATTTTCTTCCAAATGTTCATTTTCAAAAATAAATAACTTAAGTTGAGAACAAGAAAAACGAAAGTCCTTCATATATGTTATATTTTGGACATTTTTAAATACATTAAACCCGTTAAATAGTCCAAAGCGAAATTTATTCGAATTAAACATTATGAAACAAAAATTGCCACCTGGGACAAAAAACCTGCAACACGATGAATATGGGACATAAGTCCTGCAACTTTAGTGTTAGTATTTTGTGGCACCACCTTTTGCCTTGAGAACAGCTACAATTCTTTTCGGCATAGACTCAACAAGAGATTGGCATTCTTCCTGTGTAATCTGTGACCAGGCATCAAACGCAGCAACTCTCAAATCATTCATTGTTTGAGGATTCATTGACTGTATCTTCTTTTTCATAATCGCCCATATTTTTTTCAATTGGATTTAGGTCTGGTGAGTTTCCAGGCCAATCAAGAACATCAATACCCATATCCTCCAAAATATTTGTGTTTTTTTAGCTCTGTGAGCAGGAGCTCCATCTTGCTGATATATGAAATCACCATCCAGAAAATAGTGAAAGGCAGTAGGAATTAGATTTTCTTCTAAAACATTTATATACACCTCTGCATTTATGTTTCGTTCAACTATTTGAAGACATCCCAATCCTTTGCTTGTCATTGTTCCGTATAACATAAGTCCTGGCGCTTTCTTAACAGTTTTTGAAATGCATCCTGTTAAAAGCTCTTCACCTTTCTTTCGTAGCAATTTAGTTTTCCCATCTTGAAACAAACAAACACGGGTTTCATCACTGAAAATAACTTTTTTCCAGTCATCAACGGTCCATTCACGATGTCTTTTACACCATTCTATGCGTTTGTTTTTCATTGTTGCTGTTAGGAGAGGCTTCTTTTTTGCAGCTCGGAATCCATACTTCATTTCTGCTAATCGCCGTCGTGTTAATTTTACAGAGACATCTTTTTTGATGATTTTGGACCACTCAGTAGTTATCATTTTAGCAGTTTTGTGCCTAGAAGATTTTACTAAGCTTCTCAGCACATTATTTTGTGCTCTTGTTGTCTTTCTTGGGCGGCCAGATCGTGGCCTTACATCACTCTTTACAGTTTCTTCAAAGGTCTTGACGATTCTACCCGCTGTAGAACGATGAATTCCAATGTTTTTTGCAATTTGGATATTTGGAATACCTTGTTGGTGTTGTTTAATAATTAGTTTTCTGACATCATTGGAAACTGGAGTACATTTACTTGCCATTATAAAAAGTGAAGAAAACGTTCAATGCAGTTTAGTTAGATTTTTATAATCAGTGATATGCAAAAAGTAGTTGTGTCCACTTTAGTTTAGGGGGTAACACTAGTGATTTTAAGTTAAATTCTAGAATTGCAACATAAAGTTGCAGGACTTATGTCCCATATTCATCGTGTTGCAGGTTTTTTGTCCCAGGTGGCAATTTTCTTTTCGTAATGTTTAGTATGAATAAATCTTGTTTTGGATTATTTAAAGGTTTTAATGTATTTAAAAATGTCCACAATATATAACATATGAGGAAGTTTTCGTTTTTTCTGTTTCCAACTTAGGTTATTTAAATTTGCAAATGAACATTTGGAAGAAAATTCTGATGTTGCAGGAATTTTGTCTCGGGGCTGTATGGTATCTATAAAATTATTCTTTTTATATTCTTTTTAAATAAATATTTGTTCTATCATTTTCATATTTTACCAAAGAAAGGATGGTCTAATGGATCCCCATAAATCAGGACAGAAACCGAATAAACTTTTAATACTCGGATACTAGTATCAAATATCAGACATCACTAATGAGTATGACATTACAAGAAGAGAAGTGATATACAAGAAAAGAAGTGAATGAGTAAGATATACAAGAAAAGAAGTGATATTATTTAACAATAGAAGACCCTGGGTTGCATTTTGTCTGGTTCCAATCTTAACCTACCTAATGCTATGAAAATCTCATTTTATGAAAATGATAGAACAAATATTTACATACTATACGATATGCTTGCTTAATGAAAAGAATTAAATGGATTTGTATCATAATATATATAAGATATGTTATAGAAAATAACAAATAATCTCCTGAAAACCTTTTTTTTTTTCTTTTGCATAAAACAAATTATATTGCCGAAAACATCTCTTTACGTCAAATGTCCAAATGTCAGTGAAATGCAGGCATTTCTCCGCTGATTAAATGCCCGTTCGGTCGAATGTCCTTCGGCCAAATGACCGTGTACCCCCTTCATCAATGAGTCTATTGTGGCTATGCTCCCTTGTATATCTGAGGCATTAAAAATGATTGTGGATTTGTGGTTTCTTATCATCGTTAGATTGAAGGCCAAGAAGTTAAAGCAACAAACAAATACAATATAGGGCGTTTCTAAATTATCTCCCGTATTATACATGTTCATTACTCAAAAACTATTACAGATTTTAACATGATTTTTTTTATTCACAAAGAAAAACTCAAAATTCTTAGCCTCGCGAGTTGATAATGAAACATGCGGTTGGCGCGTTGTTTCGTTTTTCGCAAGACGCAATAAACAATGGCGAGTGTTCAAGAAAAAGCTCAATGCGTGTTATGGCTTGTGGAATTTAAGTCAATGATTACATTTCAAAGAATGTTCAAAACAGAGTTTAAAAAGGATCCTCCAAATCATAAGTCAATTAAGCTATGGCATGAAAAATTTTTAAACACAGGCAGCCTGTTACACAAAAAGGGTGCTGGTAGACCTTCAGCGACACCACAGAGTAGAAAAGGTCAAGGAGGCGTTCGATCGTAGTCCCCATAAATCACTTCGCCAAGTGGCTCGTCAACTGGATATGCCAATGGCATCCGTACATACAATAGTGAATGAAGCACGGCCTTCGTTTTACACCCTACAAAATCCAGATTTTTACAACACTTGGAGGCGTCATGAACTGAAGCCAGATGACCAACTGAAGCGCAAGAAGTTTGCTGAGGATATGCTCCAAAAAATCGACAATGATCCCACCTTCCTTGAGAACATTTTGTTTTCTGATGAGGCAACGTTCCATACTTCCAGAGCAGTAAACCGACACAATTGCCACATTTGGGACTCACAAAACCCCACATTCTAAGGGAGCATATACGCAAGAGCCCAAAGGTTAACGTTTGGTGCGGTTTAATGCATGATCGAGTAATCGGACGTTTCTTTTTCGTTGAAGACACCATTACCGCTACAACCTACCTAGATATGCTGGAGAACTACCTGATACTGCAGGTGGAAGAACTGCAGCACAGCATAGTCTACCAACAAGATGGAGCACCTCCTCACTGGGGCCTGCAAGTTAGGCACTGCCTTGACATGAACTTTCCAGGACGATGGATTGGAAGGGATGGGCCAATTCCTTGGCCCCCTCACTCACCCGATGTGAACCCTCTGGATTTTATCTTCTGGGGATATGTGAAAAACAGAGTGTACAAGACCAACGTTGATGACATTGAAACTCTCAAAAACAGAATAATTGAAACAATCGCTGAAATCACCCCCGAAATACTAGCCCGAACATAGGAGGAAATCGAGTTTCGCTGTGACGTCCTTCACGCCATAAATGGGGGGGCACATTGAAATTTATTAAGGCATGCTAAGAAACTTTTTGAGTTTTTCTTTGTGAATAAAAAAAATCGCATTAAAATCTGTTATTAGTTTTTGAGTAATAAACATGTATAATACGGGAGATAATTTAGAAACACCCTGTATTTCTATATGATTTTTATACAGAATTACTCTGAATAAGTAGACATTCATATCCCTGCTGTTCAAAGCAAAATTTGTCATAATAGATTTCTCCATACTATCGAAGCTACATAAACAAACTGAACAAAACTATTTTGGTTTTTTGTAGAAAATAGTGTTAACAAGCTGATTTCAAATGATCTCACATAATTGGATACTGTTATTATTACTCTATGTGGTGGGGGGGGGGGGGGAAGCTGGATTTTAATGCCCAACCCATTAATGCCCACAAATAAAATACGTGTATAAGAAACTCACTTAGAATACAAGATTTAGAAATTATCTAACATCTATTTAAATGGACATGTGACTATGATATTCAATTTTCCACTACTCCAATATCCATAAATAACCAATAATAATGGTGAAGAATATCACTGTTGGTAATCTTTGAATGGAGTCCCACATCACACTTTTCACCTCTTTACTTTGATTCTTACTGCAGAATTTGCACATGGAAGAAGTAGAATGGAAAGTGAAGCTCCCAATGAACAGTGATATAAAAAGGCCACTAGCAGATGAATTGAATCATAATGAAGTGAAAGTGAAACTATGGACTACTGGACACATCATCATGACGTCACTTTTTTCATGGTTAAGTACCATATTTACCCAAATATAAAACTATCTCGAATCTAATACTCTATCCCTACTTTTTGAAAAGAATTTTTGGAAGAAAAAAAAAGGTTTTATAAGGGGGGGGGAGCCTTTTTTGGAAAAAGATTTTAATATATATAACTTTAAATAATTAATAAACTATCTGCTATATAATTTCATATTACAGTGCGGACCCGGTTGAACGCTGTCTTCGGGAGTCACGATTTCATGTTTATTTTCTCTTAATAAAAATGTCAATTGAAGCCACAGTATTGAATGTAGAAACTATTCAGTCTAAAAGAGATAAATCAGCTAAAATAGAATCGAACGTGGTCGACAAGACCCGCGATTTCATATGCACGTGTACCCTTTCCTGTTTGTTTTTTTCATTTCACTTAATAAAAATGTCAATTGAAGATACAGTATTGAATGTAGAAGCTATTTGTTAATTATTGTTGATTTGGATGTATATGTTGCTTTGTTGTTGTATTTGTTGAGTTATGTATGATAAGCTTGCAAAGCGTTTTTGTAATTTTTTGTGTATGTTCATTTTAGGCTTCCGTACTTGTAATGTGTAAATTTTCGATATGTGCCTTTTGAACTCCCGTATTTTGTCATGGCTGCCAAGAGAAAGATCGCTGTACATGTTATCATATTTTTGTAATGAAAAGCAAATAATTAATGCAATTAAAGTTCAGAATTGAGTTTGTTTAATCTGCATAAGTTGTCCATTCTTCCCACTCTATTTGAGATGTCATCACTCGGCGGAGCTGATCGATGTCAGCCAAGAAACGCGGATGAAATCGCGGATCGATTCAACGAAGAAACACTGGACAGATGAAATCGCGGCTCTTGTCAACCACGTCCGATCCGATTGATTTCAGTTGATTTATCGCTTTTAGACTGAATAGCTTCTACATTCAATACTGGATCTTCAACTGACTTTTTATTAAGTAAACATAAACGAA
>JAHWFO010092549.1:1971214-2012918 GCA_023313115.1 Rhysida immarginata
ATATCCGAGGTAGCTCAGTTGGTTAGAGCAGTGCCAGCGATAGGCATGGTCCCCGATTCGAATCCGGGTCGCGGAATTTTTCTTTCCCTTTTCAATAAACGAAAAGGAAACTGCATGTGCATATGAAATTGCGGCTCTTGTCAACGGCGTTCGAATCTATTTCAGCTGATTTGTCTCTTTTAGACTGAATATGAAATGAATAAAAATACTTATTATAATAGGTCTGCATGTGTACAGTTTCTTTTTGTGTTCTTTTAATTTAATAAAAATGCCTATTGAAGGTATAGGATATAGGACAAAATGCAACCAGACAAAACCTTATACTGAAACTGGATTTCTTTTTCATTTTATTCAGAACTACTCGCAAATACATTATATTTTATACATATAATCGCCTTTTTGTCGATCGCGTTTCCCTTTTAGACTGAATGGTTTCTACATTCAATAGTGTAGATTCAATTGACATTTTTATTCCACGGCACCCGTCAGCGGGGGTGGGGGGAGGGGGGGGGGGCTGGAATCGGGAGCCAAGCCAAAACCGCGTTGGAGTCGATTCAGCGATTCATTATTCCACATGTAAAATTTTAATGACTCATATACGCATTTTGTTGACAGAGTAAACTTCTTATTCGCAGAAGAAACTGACCCTGTCAACGAAATGCATATAAGAGTCATTAAAATTTTAAATGTGGAATTGTGGTTTCACTTGTCACTTTATCTTGCATTAATCACGATTTATTTACATCATTATTCATTTGAACTACCAAGCTCATCTTCACTATCTGTAGCACATGCTCTTTCATTGTGGTCTTCCCAAAGACTATAGCCCTCATTGCCATCCACTGCATTGAAGATATAGCATTTCTTATATCCACTATCAAAATTCACTCGAAATATGGAATCATTTGAAATTCTTTTCCATGAATATAAAATCCACTGTTCAATTTGTAATATCGTTGGCTTTTTTATTTTGCCTGTTGATGTCACAGAATGGTTTCCAGATACTAACCAGTCATTGTATTCCTCCTTCAAATAGTCTTTGAAAGGCTTGTTCACAACCACATCTAAAACTGTGAGGTTATGCTTGCCTGAAAATGACAACAAGATCAGTGTTGCCATCTTCTAAGGTAGCTTCAACTTCATCAATAAGGTGCCCCCTGAAAGCATCAAAGACTAATAACCCTCGTTGTCTATGTAAATGTCCAGGTCACCTATTTCAAACAGCCTTAATCCAATATAAGACTAGTTCATTCATCATCCAACCTTTATCTTGTGTTCTGAAAACAAACGAGTGTCATACAGACTAATGAGCAATATTTTTTTTTATTTATTTTTTTTTTTAAATCAGAATTTATTAATATAGAAAAACCAAGTGTAACATTTTAAGCAACAGAATTTCTTCACTTTTCAACAGTCTCTATTACATGAACACACATTTATTTTAGTTCCGGAAGCTTGAAAATTCCCTAGCATTAGAACTCCGTTGCAGCTCCAAGTTGCCTATTGGATGTTTTGTTGCAATTTCATTCACAGTGAAGACACATCTGTCTTCCTTAACAATATCAACAAGCTCTTTTTTTATTGAATTCAGTGGAGACACTTCGCCGGCGACCACTACGAAGCAGATCTTGAATGCTTGTATTTCCATCTTTAAAATGTTTCGCCCATTCCTATCACTGCTGGCAGCCATGTTTGCATCTCCACATGCATGCTGAAGTCTTTAATGAACATCTTTGTAACAATAAATTCAATTACAGCAGGCTGATAAAATGAGACATCTATAATGAAACTCCACCTATCCTCTCCTTAATTGCTATTGGTCGGCCTTCTCACCCTGCATATGAATACAGTAGAACCTCCGTATAGCGAAACGCAATGGACCGCCAAAATCATTTCGTTATATAGATATTTCGTTGCATGGAGATAGCGTTAAAATTTGCTTAATTTTGATGTATAAAGTACATATGTATTTTAAATTTAGTATTTATATATAAAAATTTAGTATTTTGTATTAATTTGAATGCTTCTGAACATTAAGAACAAAACTTTTTCGATACTTGACATCGCTGCCTATCTAAAGTCATCTAGGTCGCATTGCTGATAATTTTGTTTGGATCGCGATTATTTTTTCTGAAATAATTAAAATTTGAAAGCAGAACGAGCCGAAAATAATTTTGTAATACGTATTTTACAGAAAAATACCGAAAGAACGTATCCATAAGCGTGGATATTAAGGCCGACGAGCGTTTTTTCGTCGGCCTCGGTAAAATTACCATTTCACAAAAATGTTTATGGTAAACTTTCAATAAAATAAATTTGAACAAATATTAAAGATTTTTTAATATAAAAAATCTTTCGAATTTTTTATAGTAGTTCTCGTGCCGACTCTCATAGAAAATAAATTTTTAACATGCTTGCACATTTTAACTCCTCACCAGGCCGCCATTATTGCTGGGCAGTGTATCATGGGTAGTTTGGTGCGATAACGTTGTTCTCGAGAGCTCTTCGTAATTTTGTCGATAAAATAAGCCTAATGCCACAGCCGCAGCCGACTAGGCAGAGCTTGTGACGTAAAAATTTGTTTTTAACTTTGCTTGTTGGCCATTTGCAATGATTTCGTTCGTTGGCTGTCGGGTCACGCTAAGTGCGGGAATCAAATTTCATAATAAAGAGCTAAAATATACCTTAAAATTTATTGTCTGGACCGAAAAATCCTTACGTTATAGGGATAATTACGTTATAAAGATTTCGCTATATGGAGATTGAAAAAGCATTAAATCAATAGGATTTTTGACGGGACCACAGAAAAATTTCGTTATTGAGAGAACTTCCCTATATCGACGTTTGCTCTATGGAGGTTTTACTGTACATTGTTACTTTGTTTCCTGAAGAATCCACAACATAGACTGCTAAAAAACGCCTGCAAAAATAAACTTTCAACGTTTTATGACAAACAGTATTAAAAATATTAACTTTGGACATTTAAAAGAACCCCTAATATTTTCTCTTCTATCCCCATGATGCACCAGCAACTTCGTCAGCCTTTTTTTTTTTTTTTTTTTTTTTTTTTTTTTTTTTGTGGTGATTTGATCTAATTGCAGTTCAGCAGTTTAAAAGGTGAATTTTTGTTTTGATAAAAATAATGTTTAACTAGCTCATTATTATGTTTTATTAAATATGCATTTAGGGCCCGTTAAAAAATTTAAGAATTGAATTTCTTTATAAAAAAACAAAAGAACTAATTGCTCATAGCGCTTGCAGCATGACATTGTGTTATGATTAAGCTTCGACCAATCACAGTTAGGTGGAGTTTCACTATATGTCGGCTATTTGTATCTACTGCCTACGATCACCAATGACTTGTTCAATACAAAGTCTGTACATTAAAATACACTTAGTTTTTCTCTATTAATAAACTCTAATTTATAAAGAATTGTTGGTCACTAATTTCAATATGACCCTCTTATAATATTAAAGGTAAACTCCACATTCAAAACAACTTTGCTTAAGATGAAAGATGAAGGTCTCAATAACAACGTAGCATGTATAAAAATTTTCAATTCGAGCTCAAAATTAATAAAATATAGGAAAAACTTTCATTTTTTCCCTCCCAATTCGATGCCATGGTTCGGCAACTGTTACGTCACAGATTCCAGAGAAGGGCGAAGGAGTTTCGAATTCATGACGTCACACACATTGTACGCTATTGTGGTTAGTTGTCAAGGCATCGCAATGACTATGAATATGAAAACAAGACAATGATTTTGATAACAGTGACAGCGATATACAAGGGTCGTTAGCAGAATTAAATGCTACTGCAACTCCTGATATATACACCTCTATTAAGAACAGATGAAGGGGGCTCATCTGTTCTTGGCTCTATGCATTAAACCGTTGGAACGGGATCTTCTGCTTGCCGCATTGCCGTGTGCACATCCCTACACAGCAGATAGGCCTACCTCATTCCTTCAGCAATTAACGCATGCCTGTGTGGTCATTGTTCTTGAAGAACGCCAGGCACGTTTAGAGTTGGAAGACTATCTAGTTCCACCTTATCCGTGATATAGTTTCAGTGAATTTCTTGTTTGAATCGATATTGAATTTAAAATGGCGGGTGCGTAGACAAAGCATCGCGCTTCAAAATGAGCCGAGCACACGATGCTGTTTGGAGTTAATACAAGTTCTCACTGTCAAAAACTAATACACTTTTTTTTTATTGTAGGAATCTATGAAAACGTGAAACTTTTATCCAACAGTCTATTACACATCCAAACAGAGAAATTGAAGGCATTCTGACATAAAACCGGTTAGCAAAAAATCTTATGATATGTAGAATCGTTTCAAAGCGAAACTAGAATCTCGGCGACAAAATTCCCCGAGGTTCACACGGCAAGTTCTCGTGTCATGTCCCGCTGTGTTCTCGGGAGAAGGAATGGAAGATCCCACGCCAATTTTCAATTTTCCGAGACATTTTTCTTAATAAAATATTAGGATAAATCGAAAAATTTTGAATGATATATACTTTATTAACCTGGATTAATGTTATGATACAAAAAAAATAAAGTCGAATTTTTCCGTGGAGTTTACCTTTAATGTATATAATATTTTCCAATAAATCAAATTTTATTAAGTAACCTAATATCAATTTTTAGAATGGAAGCACAGAGGACACTGCCTTTCTTTGTGATTACTAACAAGGTATGTAGAAAATTAATCCAAGGAAGTTCCCTGGGCTTTACACATAAAAAGGAAACATTTATATCCATGTATGTACAATAATTCAATTGAGCAATAGGAAACTGAACAATCAAATGGAAAAGATGAATGACTGTAATCACCTCGTTTCTCAATTTGACTCTAATTTCTTGCCAAGATGTTATTAAGAAAATGGGGATATAACATGGATGACAAGCACAAAGGAAAAGGTTAGGAAACAAGGCATGTTATGACAAAGCTTCTATAATGTCTGAAAACAGGGAGAGCAATAGCCCCCATGTACAAGTCATGTTTCGAAATTAGGTACAGTTAGGCTATTTTAATAAATTGTTTATTTTCAAGAATAATAACGTGCAAGATCCCATAGCCACTTTACTTAAATAAAACCCCAGCCAAAATTATAGAACCTGAAATAGCCACCTATATGTGTCTTTGGAAGCCATAATTATATATAAACACCAGCCTAAAAAATTCTCCTCACCACATTAAGAGTCTCAAATCTAGCTAAATATATTAAAGATATAACCAAATTATAAGAAGAATTATAATTTATGTAACCAAATTTATACAAAATTAAAAGATGCCATCAGTGGTTCTTAAAAAAAAAAAAAGTGTAAGGCCCAAAATGCTGATTCTCCAGGACTGTAAAATCCTGAACATATAGGACCAGAGACATACACGTTTTTTGTTATTTCCAGTTTCCTGGTCTTCAGTACAATTTGCAAATGAATGCAAATAACATGTAAATGTTGTAATGGCCTTAATCTAAGTGATTATTTATTGTAGTGACGTAGATATTGTTGAAAAATCTAGAATAAATTATTTTGCAGAATTGAATTAAAAATGATTTTTTATAAACTCCAAATACGTAAGTTTCCTTCTACAAGAGTTATGACTCAAAAATATAAAAATTAATTTCCAATATCTGAAAATAATTTAATTACCGATAACAATTCATATCCTTTGGTAAACACAAAATTTAGATTAAAATTGGCAATGAAGAGTGAGGAAGGGGAAGTCTGATTAGTGCACAGAAGCTGAAACATTCCTATAGTTTATGACTTCCAATTTCCATCACCAAATTGCATTAAACATTAGCATAATTTGCTTTGCCTAAGAAGAATTTTTAATTTATATTTTTTTTATTTACCATATTATGCTGTACAAAATAAATGTCTCCTTGCTTTCACTAAAATTCTTATTTTATGCTATAAGGCATTATTCAAACCAGTTAAAACATTTGGAAATCAAAACTCAAAAGCAGCAACTTCAACTCTTGTCAGCTTTAATATTAAAAAAAAAAAAAAAAAAGTCTCACATAATGTTGGGGTGTACCATATTTTTTTATTATATCATCAGATTTTAATAGCTAATTATACATGTATAAACAATAAGCATGTTTACAAATGACAACTGACCCCATTATCTAGCACAATAAGCTCTATAAGCTTATAAGGACAGTGGTTGACCTATTGAAATGTATATCCAGAATACATTTTAAGTAGCTATACATGTTTTATAGGACACTTCTAGCTACCTTTACCATAATTTTAGACTTTTAGATACCATTAAAGTAGTCAGAGTGGAGATATACTAGTTATACCAACAATTTGTTAGAGCAGCCACTTACAATTGGGCAATTAAAACACAGCAAGTTATGAAGTGATATATTGTGTTTCCACTAAAGCCTTGTTCAGACGGTAGTGATGATCGCGATGAGAGGCAGGGCTTTGGCCGAAACTAGGCCAAAAACACGATGATAGAGGGAGAACATCCATATGTGTTGATCGCGTTTCTAAAACAGGATTTGCTCTGGTCATCCTTTTTCTTGAGCTCTGATTGGTTGTTGAAGGTCACTGCTATGGCATCCCTTTCCTATCTCCATGGCAACTTTTGGCACCAACCGTTTGAAAGTTCGCAATGGAATACACTCATGAGACGGCACCTTTTTCCCAATCTAAGGAAAACCAATAGATATAAATAAAATTTAATAATCCTTTCTTTTATATAAATAATGTGCACTATTTTCTTATGAGCTGATCGATGTCAGCCGAGAACGCTACACCGAAATTTTACCTAGCTTTTTTTCTTGGCCATGGCTTTCGTTTCGTTACAAAAATACTGCTACGTCTTACAGAAATATCAAGCGGTTATATTATTCTATTTTAATAGGGAACATAACAGTTCTACTTCGAAAAAGAAAGAAACTTGGAATGAAGTGGAGACACGGAATCTGATCGAATTGTGGGCTAATCACCTGCATGATTTGAGGAGGGCGAAACAAAATGCCACAGTATATGAAAAAAATCAATGATTTGAATTATCAATACTACAGCAGTATTATTAGTTCAAAACATTGGAAAAAATTAGAAAGGAATTACACAATCGTAGATTTAATAGACAGCTGGAAGAAGTCAAAAACAAAATAAAATACTTGACCCAAGAATATCAGTAAACAGGCTATGGGTAAGAAGTAAATTTATTGCTCGAAAATTTGCATTAAATACATTATTCTATCAGTAAAATACAAATTCTTAATAACATGCAAAATCAATACGAAATATTACGGATATACGAATACGGTGAAAGAAGTAAACGAAGGGTAATATCACAGACAGTCGGAGAAATCTCTGTCGTCTCTGGGAAACTTACATAATCCTGCCACTAAGCAGCAAAGGACAATCGAGTTATTGACCTCATTCTACTGCGATGGTGTGTGAACGCATGGAAGAAATTTCATCGCGATATGCTCCCACATCATGCTAGAGAACGCGATAATCACTGCCGTCTGAACAAGGCTTAAGGACAGTGATGCCGCTAGGCAAAATCAGCGTGGCGCAGCGCCATGCTGCCCCTCGGCACTGCACAAACGAAAGAAACTGAAATCAATAAATGCCGACAATGTGCGGCTTAAGTATTCATTGGAGCTTATCATTGTGGCGTGAGTGATTTAAAGCCTAAACATTTTAATTAAACTGCTACGTACATTCATTTAAAATATTAAGTAATTGCATCATTTTAGTTGGTAGCCATGACGAGCTGTTTATTGCGTTACTCCTTGTGCTTTTTTTTTATCCTCCACGCTGACAAGTCGAGCCTTTTGTATTCGTGTGTGGTGGTTTCCTGTGGTCGCTGTACTGTCAAAACATACAGCTTCATCCATGAGAAGTTTTCCTGAATAAGCTTTCATGTTTAAATTAGCATTAATAAAATTCTGAGAGCTAATATTGATCAACTGTATAAGGTTTAAAGTTTTAAAATCTTAATGCAATCATTATTAGCAATTTTATCCTGCGAAAATAGTGCATAAATTGTTGAAAAATATACTTTAAAAACTATTGAGGACTGTACCACGAGATGATGTCTTTTCATGGCATCACAAAGAAAGAGATTAGTCTAGAAGAAATTAGAAAGCCTTAGCGTTGTGACATGTGATGTCAGTTTTGTTTTTTTTTTATTAAAATCTAATTTTTCTGTGTTGCCATTAATTAATTCACATTGGTTTTGGATTTTATCTGAGTCTTATAACATTTATTTATTGTTTGTTTTTTCGTTTAACGATTGCCATTTCGCAATAAATATTTAAGTGTTTTTTTAAGTGAAATAGTAGAAACGCCAACAATTAGCTCTCCTAATGAGTTAGCACTGTCAAGAGAGATGAAATTCTCAGTATTTCTCAGATGCTGACTCGTTGGGCAATTGTTGCGTTTTGTTTTGTTTGTTTTTAGAATCTATGAGAGAGAGAGAGAGAGATTTTGTTTTTAGAGATATAGAAAATTTTCTCTTCGATCGGAATGGTCATTGTTTCCCTTGGATGGGTAAACAAAAATAAAGGTTTAAAGTAAGCCTATTCTTCCCGATGGTGTTTTTAACAAGAAATGGTTCGTTTGATCTACTTGCTCTGGTTATGCTGTAAAATAACTTGTAATTATGACCAAATTCAATTGATGATTGAAACCAGTTTGAAGTTTTAATGATGTTGGCTTCGTTGTATTACACCGTGAAAACCTCTGCTAAGATGTACCACCGATGTTCTTTTGTTCTGATCCTCGCCAGTAGCGTTCTCCTGCCCCGGCATGTTTGGCAGTGAAGCCGGGTTAGTTCGAATTCCTGCATGGGATTTTTCTTTCGGCGATTGGTGAGTTGTTTTAGAAATTATTTTGACGGGCCCCGGGAAGTTTATCGTGGGAACGTTGTGCAAGCTCAAGTGACTGCAGCCAGTGTGCTTTTAGCCAGGGAAATCTACGAACCCATTGAGTTACAAGCTGGGCAAAGGAACTGGGAACAGTCTTTGTTCGAACTGAAGCGTATTCTGAATGGAATTGTGCACATTGTAAATGTGTGTTGTAGCTCCGTTAAGTAATGCTTAAACACTTGATAATGGTATTTGAAGTCTGGTGTGAGGTGGTGCAAAAGCTTTGCCCTAGCTCAGATCTGTTTTCCTCTGTGTAGGAGTAGAGCATTTTCCTAGTGCTGGTGGCTCCGCTTGAGTGCTGCTAGCAGCCACATTTTCATAGGGACTGAATGTGTGTTATTCAGTAGATCGTTCTGGGAATGGTCTTGACAGTCGCCTGGCGTTGAAAGTACAAGGTGTGTATTAGTCCATGCTAGGGACTGTAGAAGGGTTATTGTGCCCTCCCCCCTTCTAATTTGCATAAATAAAAGGGAGCACACGACCGTTTTCCTTACATGCACACGACCATTTTTGAGAGCTCAGCACGTTTTAGGCGGACCTTGTCAAGCCACAGGCAGAAATCAGAAATGAGAGCGTGTCTGCCAAGGTGAAGAGGCTTGTAGGTTAAATTAAGTAAATCTAGGTAGAGTTTAGTAGGGGCCCCTATTGTTTATGGTTACTGAACTATTAGATTAGATCGATGTGTATGTCTGTGTTTCCAGTGAATAAATGATGACAACATTGTTTTTTGTTGCTCGTTTTAACCCCACAATTTCCGTCATCATCTCTCATTAACAGGTCTCGAACCCATGATTGCTCTCGGGCATGTGTGGGGGGGGAGGTTGCTTTTGAGTACCTCCAAGTTACGGAACCTCCCCACCCTCCTTGGAGCATCACAACGTGTCCTAATCGCATACAGATTCCGAAGTTAGCATTATGCCTTAAAAATATAAATGCAGGTCACTGAAATGCCTATGTACTCTTATTAACTTTAAAGCAAGAATTTAGCTGCATTCAGTGTCCCCTTTCAGACATTCAGTGCCCCATTGCTTTCGAGCATGCCATGCTGCCCTTTGTTTCTGTAGCCATCACTGAGGAATATTCCGAACTCACATTTTCCTAATATTAATAATGGTAGTTTGCAAATAAGCAAATTGGTTGTAATGCAGTTTGCCCTTCTCATATAGTAATCTCACAAAAATTGAAAAATCTTTCAGCTTATCCATTTCAGCTGAAATAGCATCAGTCTCACTATTAATTACAAACAAATTGATCAGTGTAACAAGGACGAGTAACCAATGCAGTAAGCTCTTATAGTAGCATGAACCTTGTTGTTTTCTCCAAGTAAAAATGAACAATGGTTTTCAACTTCATGGATATTTTTAGAAAGTCTATAAGAGACTTTTATGAATTCATGATAGGAATTTTTAAATTGTTGTAACAGCCATGGTAAACCAGAAAACAAGAAAATTGAATTAGAACGATTTTGGAACAAAATGTTTGTTCTTACACTCAAAATTGAATTCAAGCGTGTTTCTCAATTTTTCAAGAAGTTAAAACTAGTTTGAAGCATGCTAATGTATAAACTGAAAATGTTTCATGCACTCATAATCATGAAACATCCTACTATAAAGGAAAACGCTTCATCTTTGCATAGTTTGTCATTTAAGACGCACAATAAAAGTTTCTTTCCTTATTAATTTAATCAAGCTATGCAGAAAATGGCAATTATTTCTGCTTGTATAATGGTTCATTGGCTTTACTTTCTTTGTGCAAATACATTACTTAACAAAAGGAAAGGTAATTATTTAACAGGAAATGTTTTGTTAACCATTTGACATACCATATTCTATAAGCAACACTTCCTTTCCCTTATTTAATAGTAAAATTATATATTAAGAAAAGCTATTTCCAAAGTAACTTCAAACTATATCTTTGTTATGTAATAACGTTCAGCAATGAAAAAATAAGTATGACAAATAAAAGAAACAAAGCATTTTTTTAAAAATTAAATTCAACATTAAAGACTTTTATAAATTTCTAATAACTTCAAACTTATTTTATTACCAAAACACACAGTAAAAATTGTTAGCTTAAATGTATCCAGTAACAGAATAAAAATGTTATTAAGATATCTTATTGCATTATGACACAAATATAAACAATTTGTTGTTTATGTGGATAGTTTGTTGTTTAGTTTGGCAAAATAATTTATTATATACAATTTATATATATACAATTTGGTGTACACAAATGAATATCGCAGTATGAACAATTTTTTTATTTATTTTTGTAGCGATGGAGTATGAAGACAAATGTTACATTGGATGAAAGAAGAACTGTCCAAATTAAATCCACTTTAATTACAAATGATCAAAATGCGATACCATGGTGACATGGTATACATCCATTCAGTAGCCCATTTCTTTCCATGCTCATGCCACCGAGTCTACTCAGGTGGACTGAATGGCTATAACAATCCGGTGTTGTAATTCAGGCAGATCGGCTGGTAGTGGTGGAATGAAAATGGTCTTTGACAAATCTCCAAAGGAAGAAATCACATGGGGAGAGGTCAGGAAAACTGCAGAAGTTGATCCTGAAGACATTCTTTCAGTGATGTAAGCTTCATAATCCGGGACAGTTCTTCTTTCATCCAATGTAACATCTGTCCTCATACCCCATCACTACGAGAAATAAAAAAAATGTTCTAATCGTGATAGTCTTTTATGTATGTTTCCTTTAGAATGTGCATATTAGCTACTTTTTTTTTTTATTCAAATATAGAAGATTGTCACAGAACCAAATGTAATGTTAATACATATGTAATGTTAATGTCACATCTTTTTAAATTCATGTTGGACAAAAGTAATGAATGTAGAGGATAAAAATGTACAGAGTTTTTCCATTAAGAAGCCCATTTATTTGGTTTTAGCATTTTTAAGGTTTTCACATTATCCCCAAATAGAAGCCAATGGGCTTTCTTAACAGAAAACAGTTGCTTTTGAAATGATATTTTAATTTTCCATTTTTAAGATTAAAAACTGCAACGACTAAATAATATCTTGCAAACATTCCAAGAAGGAGCTTTAGCTGCAACAAAGCGATCGTCACTTGCACGTGCCCATGTCAACAATGTTTAAAAGATAAATAGAAAGTAAAAGTGTATTCATTCCTGATGAATCGATTGTTATGTAATTTGCCATTATCTTGGTATTCTTTACAGTCACTGTTTTAGCATGTGCATTCAACTTGAAGGAGTCCACGAAAAAGCCTGAAAAGTTGATACAGCCGAGCTAAGACCACGATGGTCATATTTCTGAAAATAGAATTTGAAAACTTAATCCGTTTTCAAGTTATTGTGCAAACATCAGACGGCCAGAAAGTAAATCCGTTTTCAAGTTATGCACCTTTTTGCGTCATAGACAAAAATTTGACTGTTAATAATATGATAACTATCGTTTGAATTGATGTTTTAGCAATGAACACATTTTTGCCCCTTGTTTTTAAGAAAGGAACGTCATTTCTATTAGTTGCCTTTGCATAATTGGCGGATTAGTGCTGATTAAGGAAATGATAAGAATATTTTAGCAAGTAACTTTTATTATTATTTTTTTTTTTATTTTTTATTTTTTTATTAAGTAATTAGATCCAATACGTCCATCCAGGGCCTGTATGGCCAAGGGCCGACGAGTTGGGTCCCTGGATGGACCTGGATTCACGACTGTTGTTTGATGGTCACAGCAGCCGGGGGGGTAAAGATTGGCTATCACGGATGGTCACCCATCCAGTGACGAGCCGTGCCTGATGTAGCTTAACTTCACAGAAGTTGTGTTCAGTGAAAGCCCACCAGGCCACGGCCTCCCCTGACGGTTTGAATTCTATAATTGTGTGATATTAATTATTATTGAGGAAACCCAGTGTTGTATCGGACTTTGAATTTAACAATGTATGTTTTCGCCGAGCCTCAATTCCTTCATTGTTTAATGACAAAACTTGCTTTCCACATGCGGTGATCGATGTGGTAAGATTTGGTATTGTCGTAGGAAAAATTTTTTTTTAGAAGCTTGCTCTTGGAAGCCTACAGTCTTGCTTTACAAGTTGCGAACAAGGCCCGGGTCTAAAATGGCAACGAGAGCGAACTGTCCAGTTGAATTGGATCCATTTTGTGATGGAAAAGGATAGAAAACACTTTAGGTTGCGACTACAGTAATGGACTCGAACATGGACCATACCGTTTTATTTTTGACGTTTGATTCCGGACTAAAATGATTTTGCTAATGTTTTTTTGTAAGCTGAAAAGTGTTTGTCAAGGCTAAAATAATGTTTCAATTTGAAAAAAAGCAATTTGTCGATAATTTATCGAGTCACCAAGAACTAATTCAGCTTAGAAAATGGAGAAAACCAATGAAGAAGGCCGCGCACAAGCTTCGGGTGACACGAAGTTGTTTGTCGCTCTTGGAACCATTTAAGGGTTGACTACATGCCGAACAATCTTCTCATAACAGTAAAGGCTTTCTGTTTGTTAGTGTTAATTTTAATTGCTCTATGCTAAAAGAAATTTTTTTCTCTTCGGAGTATTTCTAGTTCTGTTTTTGGCAAACTTCTTCAAGTAATTGGTACCTGTTCGTTTGCACTGGTACCAACAAGCTACATGGAAATAAGAACCGTGATATGGAAATTGCCAGCGAGGAAAAAGACACCCGGACCAACGACGGGTCTAAGGATTCATCATTAGCAAGTCATCGGTGGTAACAGTTGTTGCAATCTCTTCGACCTCCCTTTTTGAAGATAGGGATTACAATTTCTGTCTGCCATTGCTTAGGGGCCTAGCCAGATATCCAAGCAACCTGACACACTCGAATCAGCCACAGGATACCACTTGATTTAATGCCTTTAACATCCGAGACTAAATTTCATTATCACCTGCAGCTTTGCTAGTCTTCAGGGATTTAAACTGCCCATCTGACACCTGCTTCGGTCATATTGCCATGACTATTCTCTGCTCCAAAGTGCACCTCATGTGCCTCAGTTGCTGCTGTTACCGGATTAAGAAGAGATGCAAAGTATTCCTTCCACCTATCCAATACACTCTCCCCCATTTTCAGAGACCTCCCATCTGATCTCTTAATAGTTTGTGATGAAACAGACTTCTTTCCACCTTCGTGTGGAATCATAGTCTGCCTCCAATTTCTCCCCGAACTTCTCTCAGGCCTCAGCTTTAGCTGTTAAAAATGAACTGCGTTCAATTATGTTCTGTAACCCAAATGCACAGAATTTATCCCTATTGGCTGGCACGTGCAGAGCACAGAATTTATGAGAAAGCACATTTTTATTTGTTGACAAATAAAGGCCCATGGGCTTTTATTTGGAAACAAAATCTAAATTTAGGCGCAGATGGGCCTATATTTGGGTGGGCCTCTTAACGGAAAGACCCAGATTGTAGAATTGTTAGCGCAACAGTGGCTTATCTTGGTAACATCACAACACTACAATGCTTTGAGTGTTTTTAAAAGTTTAGATTTTTGGTTAGGAAAGAAATACAGGCATTCCTCATTTTACAATCTTCACTTAAAGACATTTTGCTTTAATGATGCTTGAAATCAAGCAAAAAACACGTAGCCAAATTGTCGGCTTAAGACAACCTCGGGTTAACGATAATGCCTATGCAGAATGAATGGGGTTGCCAACTCAAAAATTTCCCCCCACTAAAATCAAGTAAATTCAACTGTACTAATGAAATTAAATCCACTAAATTCAGCAGATTTTAATCGAGTTTTGCAAAATTTTAGTGCAAGAGCCACTAAATTTAGCAAAAAATCCACTAAGCTGGCAACACAGAATGAAACCTGTGCAGAACAAGAGTTTAGAGTTTATATAATTGTTGATGCAACACATTTAGAACAAAAGTTTAAATGAGGGTTTATGAGCAATGTGCAAATTTTTACTCGTGTTTTTCCATCTTCTGATTAGTGAAAAGTTGTTTAAACTGTGATCTTACGTTTTTGTGATCATAACTGCTTGCAAATGTGTAAATGACAACAAAGAAAATGATGCAAATAAAAAACGAAGGACATGGTCCCCACTTAAAGATGAACTTTCAGGAACATATCTCCATTATAAAACGAGGAATACCTGTACCTATACTTTTCCAGAACTGCTCTGACCAGAATAAAAATTCCAGACTTTCAAAGTTTTCCTTAACTGTGGGCACCCTGTTATCACTATCATTTGGCAGAGTTGCATATCACCAAAGACATGTTACTGCTTGCATTACAGACTGGATTCTGCAGTGCAAACATTAATTATCAATTATAAAAATTGAGGAGGCCCAACTTTTTTTTGCCGATTTAAAAAATAACAATAAATAAAGCTCACTTGATTTGAAAAACTGTCAATGAAATACCAGACATCTGGCAACCTAGATGACCTAGTGATCATTTTGCCATAGTACAGCACTGATTATCTGAACCAATTAAAACCATGTTGGTTCAGAAAATTGATTTGTTCGGATAATCAAACATATATACGACTGTACCAGTTTCTGTGAAACAAAAAAAAAAAAGTGTAGATATACTGTAGGCCTAAAAATTTTCAAAGGCAGTTTGTAATAGGAACAGTAAATAAAATGGAAAATAATGTAGAAAATAGTTTATGGGTAAACAATTTCGTTATACATATAAAATGTAGTGGGCTGAGGAAAATTGTTTTTTTACAGGTTCAGATAATTGATGCTCTACTGTATAATTAAATAAAATCTTGCAATATTCCAAGAAGACGTAGGAGTAATATTAAATTCTAGAATTTAAAGCCTAGCTAAAATTACTAATAAACAACGAAAATTCCTTAAATCTTTTCAAATTTACGTCCATTTTATTGCTCAACGCAATACATTAATTGAGTGATGGAGTTATTAATCCTCGACAAAGCGATTATCACGTGCGCATGCCCATTTCAACAGTGCTTAAAAAAATGAACAGAAAGTAACAGCGTATTCATTCTTGATGAATCGATTGTTATATGACATGCCATTATCTTGGTATTCTTTATAGTCACTGTTTTGGCACGTGAATTCAACTTGAAGGGGTCCACGAAAAAGCCTGAAAAGTTGATACAGCCAAGCTAAGACCTTGATAGTCATAATTCTGAAAACAGAATTTGAAAAAGCGAATCCGTTTTCAAGTTACTGTGCAAACGGCAGACGGCCAGATAAATGTACAGACCAATCATATCTTTTTGCTAAAGCTCCTAATAAGGCAATATGCTCAGTGTTTTTATTTAAATCTGTAAATACAATATTGTCATTACCACATGACAGGTAAGAATAATTTTGACATGTATTAAAATTCTCTTGGCAATATTTCTTTGTTGTCCACTTCATATCCACTTAATAAGCTTCATAAACTCATAACAGACATTGAGTAGAAGAATGAAAAAATTACATGTTACATTCGGTTGACTTCAGTTGACTGGTTTGTTCAGGTTAACTACTCCTTCAACTGGAAAAGTTATATTTTATACTAATTCAAGGAGTCAGTAATTTGCTGCAAGCTAGCCGTTTCAGGGATCAATAGTTTTATTCCACGTTATATACAAATTTTTCACCTAGAACTGGATCACACTACAGGGATCTATCTAGGGCCAGTTTGCTACCGTTTAAGGGTACCTTCACAAAATAATTTTAAGTGGAAATGGTATCTTCACAAAATTATTTTGATCGGAAACTGTATCTTCACAAAATTTAAATCGTGTTTATCAACGTATTACCTTCAAAAATGGGTGTTTATCAACGTAAATAATTTAATAATAATAAGTGTAACAACAACAAGGAAAAAGTCCGACCTGCAGAACGACTGGAGGGAAAACCCGTGTTGTCCCCCAAACAGGCCGAAGCCCAAAAAACGGGGTTAATGAACAACATATAAATAAACTAAAACTATCGAGTAATTAAAAAATGAAAAGAAAAAATACAGAAGTTAAATAATTAAACAATAAAGTAAAAAAAAACAAAAAACAAATAAGGAGATTAGAAAATAAATCAAAAGTTAAAACGGCAGGAAAGGTCTGCTATAATACTTATAGTTATTATTATACACGTGAATCAATTTAAAAGCTGGCTCAAGAGTTGAAACCTTCGTCCGCAATTTTCCGAGAAAAACAAGAGACTGATTATACCTATTACCACTGGGTACATGGAAACCAATCAATTCCAGGGTATGCGGAGAAATTAGCTGCCCATTAATTATCTTTCTTAAGGTATTCAAAAGTGCACTATTAATAACAGGTAAAAGATTAAAAGTAGGTGTAAGGGAGGTTTTGTCAGTAAGATGTATAGCTCGGCTAACAAAAGAACTAAAAAACAAGAGTTTGGATTGGAGATACTCAAATAACTGAGAATTCCCAGAAAACCAGATCCAAATGGCATAAAGGATTTTGGGCAAAATAATTGTTTTATACAATAATAAAAAAGTCTTTTCCTTTTTAAAGAAGTTCGTAAGACGTTTCATAATGCCGAGGCGTTTACTAATTTCAGTCAACAGTTGTTCCAGGTGGTCAGTAAAAGTCAAGTTTAGAATTGAACACAACTCCCAAATCTTTGATTCTATAACATCGCTGAATTTTATTATGTAGCAAGTTATAGTCATATATAAAATTGACCACCTTGCTAGAATAGGTTAGGCAAAAAGTTTTAGAAACATTCAAAATAAGTCCGTTGTTACTAGCCCAACGATGGACTGAAACCGCTGCCTCAGAGAGAATATAACAGTCTTCCCAACTGTGAATGGCAGAAAAAAGTTTCAGGTCATCGGCGTAAAGTAGGAAGTTCACCCGGGTACTTTTAATATAATCAACAATATCCACAATAAAAAGGTTAAAGAGAACCGGGCCGAGTGGAGACCCCTGGGGAACCCCACTCCTTATTCTTCCTCTAACTCTGATGTTATTTAAATCTTTAATCACAAAACACCTGTCGACAAGTAAAGAGGTAAGCCAATTAAGAAGATTGTCGCTCAGGCCTACTCTACCAAGTTTCCGTAGCAGCAATTTAAAATTAATACTATCGAAAGCTTTGCTAAAATCAAAATAGAGCACATCAACCTGATTTCTTTGATCAATATTGGAAACCAAGTAATGAAGAAAGCAGGCGAGATTAGTGGAAGTTGATCGATGCTTCCGAAAACCATGCTGTTCTTGCAGCAAGCAGGGCTCTATGTATGACGACAAATGTGTAGCAACATACGTCTCCATAATTTTTGCCGGAAATGGAGCAATGGTAATAGGCCTAAAATCCGAAGATGAAGAAGGCCTTGCTGTTTTAGGCACTGGGATTATATTTATCTGCTTCCACTCTCTAGGATAAACACCAGTATTATAAGATAAATTAAAGAGTTTATGTATGGGATAGAGTATCGCAGGTAAGCAGCCCTTAAACACATAATCAGGAATACCATTAGAGTGTTCAGGTCTGGAAGCTGACATTTTCAAAGAGATTTTTAAAATGTCGGTAGGAGAAATTTCTGGTAGTTTTAATTTCCCATGAATTCGATTCCAATAAGAAGACGAACTAAAGTCCAAAGCAGGAGGATCCGTATCGTTACTCATGATTTTCTCAAAGTGCAAAACCATATCTTCCGCTGAACAATTATTTGACCAATGCTTACTGGAGGAATTATTCCCCAACAGCTTCTTAGTAACATTCCAGAAGGTGGAAGCCTGTACATTAAGGGCGATTTCAGTTGACTCATGAAACTCAGCAAAATTATTATTAAAGGCATATTTAAATTCCTTTCGAGCCATTTTAAAGGTTTCATAGTCCGCAGGCAATTTCGATCATTTGTATCTACTATGACAACGCTGGTTCTGGACCCATAATTGCACTGTTGTCTTAGAGATCCAACTCGGAAACCTATATCTATCCGTTCTAAATACATTTTGCTTACATTCTGGAACATTATTGTCTAGAACAGAGGAGATACGATCGACGATACAGCTCCAAAGGTGGTCAACAGACTGAATGGGGTCAAACACAGACCAGTCAGTAGATGAAAGCTTATCATATATCTGAGAGAAGTTTGCCCTCTTAAAATCACGACGAGGGATAGTTCTTGAAGGAGTCCAATCCAATAATGAAACACGACTAATGATATTCAAGGCAGGATGAAATTGGTCTTCGATCACCAGAGGCGAATAATTTCGTCTAACTAACACAGGTTCGGAAGCGAGAACCTTATCAAGTGTATCGCCTCTAAAATTCAGGGTTATATTATAACTTTGTACACCTACATGTTCTGCCCACAAAGAAGTAGTTCTTCGCCTGGTGATATTGATATTATTACAATTCCGTTTAAAGTCTGAGTCGGTGAAATTAAAATCACCAGTAAAAATGCCAGGGTAATTTAATGTGATGACATAATCAGCTAATTCATCCAAAAATTGTTGATAAAGCCTATTCGAAGTATCAGGTGGAATATATATTGACCAAATATGTAAATTATTAACAGCATTAATTTTATTCATTCTAGACTTGAAAGTTACTTTAACCCCCACAACGTCAATCGAAGTTATTGAGGATTTAAAATCAATCCTTTCCGACGATATCGACGTAGGAACAGTTATTAATACGCCTCCTCCTCTAGCAGTCGTATTACGATCGGCTCTATACACAGAGAATGAATCATTAAAAAGCATGTAATCGGTAAAAGACGAATTGAGCCAAGTCTCAGTAAGAGATTAAATATAATTTGGATTGAGCGAAATAAATTTAAAAGTTTGAGAAATTTTAGTTCTCAGTCCTCTGACATTTTGATATATAATATTAATTCTCATTATGTACCTGGGGTTGGGTATCATCTGTACCGTAAATCTGATCAGGATGCAGCTTGCCAAAGAAGTGGCTAACTAACGTGCCAGCAGGCCAACTACTCAGATTCAACACCCGTTCGGAAGCATTTTTATTAACCGTCATAAAAAATGAAGAATAGGTATTAAACCTGGTCTTAAGCCTGTGACACTTAATAAGACTATCTGGTGGTAATAATTCTTGAAGGTGAGTTCTTACTTGAGCATCATGAGTATCCGGATCTAAACGTGATATGAAAAAATTTTCAGTCTGACTCAACTTCCAATTGCCAGATCTCACCTTCAAAAATGAATCAGAACCACTTCCTAAGATAACTGTCTTTTTCTTTTTAATTTCAGGGTTACAATTAGCCATTTTTTCACTTCCTCGAATCATGTGCGATAAGCCGTTAAACTCAACATTTGGACGAGTCTCATTCCCAGAGTTAAGCGGTGATTCTAAATTGGAAACGACCATCCCAGCATAAGTGGGAATAGCTCGATTCTGCTGAACATCTTTATCTATGACCTTAGAGGCTGAAACAATATCCAATAATTTATCAATTTTCTTATGAAGGTTTCGATTTTGCTTATGAATTTCATTATTTGTTTTGACAAACTCTTGAACAGCATTAACCAACTTCTCAATCGCATCTAAAACCATAGATAAATTAGCATTTCCTCCTTTATTCAAGGCTTCAGACAATTGATTCTTAATACTTGCAGCAGATACAGACAGGCTAGAAGAAAAAGACGAATTACTTAACTCAGACTGTTTTTTCCCATCATTGGAATTAGCAGGCGCATCCCCGCAAAGTGGGCAGCTCCAACTGTTCACGATATGCTGAATTTGCTGTTTCGGCACATTAACACATAAAACGTGGAAAAGCTCACCACATTGACCTGTGCATTTAATTTTAGGTTGTTTTCCATAAATATTCTCTTCACATACGCCACAGAATCCAGCAGTTCCTTGTTTGACCTTTCTTTTCCTCAGCTTAACCATAAGTAAAGGAGAGCAAACAACTTGCGACCAACCTCCCTGGCCACCTGGCGGATAATGATAATAATGATAATGTCAATTTAAATAATAAAAAAAAGAGTTTGTTTTTTTTTAAAATTAAACCCTGTCTTTTATAATTTTTGTTAAAAAATTTCACAAAAATCTTGGTATTTTCACAAAAATGGGTATGGATTTTGAAATTGTAGATAGACCCTTGCACTATCTTGAGTGTCACAACTATCGAATGGATTTTATGCCATAAAGCAAGTCTAATCTAAATTAAACAAGGATTTATAAAATTTTAAGCTTACATAATTCTTAAAACTGTTTATTCCCATCTAGTATGAAATTTAGTATATAAATTTGATGAGGAATTTTAATATAATAAAATTTATAAGAAGTTTAAAAAATCCTATTAAATTCCTTACCAAATAGTTATTGTTGGATCACATAAACTGGTTTGTTGTAGTGTTATGAAACAAGAATTTAGAACTTTAATATCAAGGGAAAATCTTCTAAAACATTAATTTGGAATTAATTTCAGTTAAGTAATAATGGGGAATTAATTAAGACACCTTTTAATTATTTAAACCTTTTGAAAACTAAAGGTTTCACATAAATTGTGGCTGTCAAGAGCAGAATGATTAAATAAAGGAACAGCCGAAACTATTATTAGACATAGTTCAGTGGTAAAAACAACCCACACATTCTGTCTATAGGTAGACAATGACTGAATAAGTAACAAATGAAAACAAGTTTACTTCTTTTAGTAAATCATTCAATTTATGGTTTTCTGTTACATTTTGGGTAATCTTTTAAATTAAATGAAGTGTTTTATAAAGTTTTTTCCCAAAGATTTTAAATGATATAAAATTACTCCCTTTCTATGTTCATAGTTTGTTTCTGTGTGTGTGTAAATTTATATAAAGAAATGTTAACCTTAATGCAAAAACGAAAAAGGTTAGTCTTAAAGTACTGGCAATGAAATTAAAAATTTCTTTTTTTTTTAATATATAATAATGTAAAAACCTTCCCTTTTTATTTAAATTCATTCTTTTTAATTTGTCCTAACGTTTAACTAATTTAAAAAATGAATATATCTACAAAAACATACAAACTTACATACTGAAAACTTACAAAAAAATGTTTATCAAAAGCATTAGAATGAAAAAGATAATGAAAATGAAATATGATTAGATCTAAATAACAGGATGAGCCTTTTTCTAATAAAATGTAAAACATCCTCTGTGGGAGGATGTACTTCCAGTTTTATTTCTTAAATTTTTTCTTGCTTTTTATTAAGTAGTAATAAAAAATATTTTAAAAACATACAAAAAATCATAGATAATATTATAGAATAATGTAAATGAATGAGATAAACCTTCACTAATATTTTAATAATTTCAAATTATATTTTTAAAGAGAAAAAAAATTATTTTTAACAGATTCTTAATTAAGATGTACAGTAATTGCTAATCTCATTAAATTATGCATTATTTAAAAATAAATTCTATTATCATTTTCCTGAAATAAAAATAATAGTGAAAACAATACTATTTAACTTTTAGTATTAAAAAAGAAAAATTATATTTCTATAAAAAATGAATATATACATGTACCACTAAATTTCAAATTACATATGCACCATGTGTGTTGAACTATAATTTATTTCTCTCTATTTATTTATTATAGTCAATACCTTCATGTAAATATTTTTATAACTTTTAACGCTTCTGAATTAAAAGTTGTTAACTATTTCAAAAGTAACTATTCTAACCTGGCATTATAAGAGTTGAACTGCCACAAAATCAATGTATTATATGAATTTAAAAAAAAAAAAAGAAGTTTCTGAGGATGTTTTAAGTTTCCAATATTCGTACAACAGGTTACATTAGGAAGAGGAGGAAGAAGAGGAGAATCTTACAACTTTGCTCTATAATGACATGTGTAGTGTATGTGTTCACTCAGAGCTGGCTCAAGTCTGGATTAGTCCATATGTTGCAAAGGGAAGGCCTGACAATGAATCACTCTTTCCTGGTAAACTTTTTTTCCCTCCCTCTAGGTTTTGTTTTTTGAGAGTAAAGTTTCATGGTCTATTGAGGTAACCATAGCCAAAGAAATAAAATATTTTCACAGCGTGAAATCGTAACAGTTTTTTTTTTTTTTTTTTTTTTTTTAGGCATTTATGGCAAATGTATATTTGATTGATAGTAATCTTGTTTTTATCATTATTTAAATATAAACTTGATAAAACATTAAGAATCGTAGCAAAACTAGTATAAGATATTCAAAAAGTTCGCATGTCTATAAAAATGTTATGAAACCAGAGATATTTACTAACCAAACTTGGCATAAATTTTAATATTAAATAATATGGTTATGTTTATTTATAAATACAAGTAAAATAAGTTAAAATTTATCAGACTTTAAAGGGTATTTATTTCAAACTATTTTAAATTTCTGGAAGTCTTTATACCAAACTTAATGAACCATGCTTTCTAATGAGTTTTATTAGCATTAAATTTGACTTATATTTAATTACAGGCCATAATACTCCCAATTACAAAAACAAAGAATCTAAAACAAAACCTCTCTCTACAACTATATTTGCTAAATTTTGGACCATGTAACATCATTTTAAAAATTCAGTTTGAACGGGGGGGGGGCCGCAACAATCCACCATCACAGGAGCTAGACAATATAAGAGTTTATTTATCATTTAAAATAGAAAAACATGATGGTAAAATCAATACAATATACTCTTATTATAACACGATTTGATAATACGAGATCATGGTTCATAACGAGTACTTCTAAATTTGTGGAATGAAATCCCACTGATGTAGTACCAAATGACCTTCGTTATAACAAATTTAAAAATCCACGAAAAACCGATATAACAAGCATGAATTTTGAGGGGGAGAGCAGGTACATTCCTCTTGGTTACTATCACAATTTACAATTTAACTCATTGGCTAAAATGAAAACGGGTCAAATAATCACTGGCCAATGCATTTACTTTCACTTCCATTTTTTCCCTTCCTCACTGCCGAATCACTCCTAACCTAACCTAATTTAACCTAGATATTGATAGTCGAAATGTCATTAAACAACCTGTGTCTTAAACTTGTTTCCTCGTCAATAGAAAAGAACAGATTTTTGAAAATGGGACTCACACAAAAGCAGATATTGCATTAGTGCACTCAATCTTTCATCGAGCGTGCTTTTCACAATCCTTAAAAAACAAATGACCTTGATACGAAAAAACTCTGATAATATGGAGATCTAGTGTTAATGGCTTACAAACATGATCTAGTGTTAATGGCTTACAAACATGATCTAGTGAAGAGAAGCAAGTAAGTAGCACGATGATGGTCTTGTAGAAGTCTTGTAGGGATCATGTAACAGGGATTCCAATCAGTTTCTAATTTCTTTCATCTGTGCTGTTCTTCTCCTGTGATTTGCCTTTCTACTATTACATGATCCCTACAAGACTTCTACATGACCATCATCTTCATGCTACAAGACCATCATCGTTCTACTTACTTGCTTCTCCTCACTAGATCATGCGGTGACTTTAGTTATTTGCATTTTATTTTATATCTTGTTTTTCTATTAAAAGGAGTTTATTTATGTTTTATTATTGAATTATTCAATAAAGATCCAATATGCTAAAGGCTTTCAGATCTCACAATAATGGTAGTGGTGTCAAAATGCCTTTTATCTGAGCTATTATAAATGACATAAGACGCTATCCAAGCCAACTTGAAACTCACAATTGCCATGCCTGTAAAGAACGCTATAGTTATTGATGAGATAGTAAAGCCCGTTTCACAATTACCGTTTGCGGGCGAAAAACAGGCAGATGCGGAAACCGCAACCGAGGCGAAAATTTTCCGCACATACTGCCGTTTCATAATTAGCAGAAATCGCCCGCACTGCTCTTCGCAACTGCTTTGCGGGCGGAGTTTTCAATTCAGACAAGTTCTGCAATTTAACGAATCCATGACAGCTTCAACCAATCAGGAAGTTTCAGGTTCGCACAGAACTATGGGGGGGGGGGGGGCAAGTTGGAGAGAAGTAACAAAAACATGGCTACTACTCTCAATAAAAAACTTTTCAATGAAAAACTTGTCGCTGCTGTGGAGGAATGGCCTCCAATTTGGAACACAAAAATGAAAGAGCATCGGAAAAATATATTAATTTCCGAATTGTGGGAGCAAGTCTCGGAAATTATGAACAACTTTGTAGTATTCGCTTTCGGTGCATCTTTGTTGCCATATTGGGCGAACCGTACATCGACGTGGAGTTGGCATTTGGAAATGCAATTTGAACACGCATATTGCTTTCATAAAGAGTCTTCGTCTCTGAATGCGATGACGGATAACGTGAAGATCGTAGGGAGACGCCATCTTGAATAGCTACGTCGGCCTCGTGTTCAGTAGCCTCACTTGAGAATAAACCAATCTGGAGATAGTTAATGCGGGCGCAGATTTAATTGTGAAATGGAAACGGAAAATTGTTAAACCGCCCGCTTTGCTAGCGGAAGCGCTAGTATTCGCATGCTTTGCGGATTCGCTGGGGCAAATGCGGGCGATTTAATTGTGAAACACGCTTAAGGGCACCAAATATCAAGAACTGAGAAATGATAATGCATACCCACTATTTACTAGATCTAGCTCATTCAGTTTTCTATTTATGAAAGAATGCAATGCAATTTGTACCTACAAGGTAGAGTTTCTACGGAAATGGCAATACATAATGGATGTTATTAGCACATTAACATATCTAGTGGTATGCTACAGCAATGAAATTTCTTAGAATAATATTGTGAGCCAGGTTAAACAAGACCTGGGAAGGGCGTTATTTAATAGAATTCAGTTCTGGAAAAAATAAAAAATAAAAAAATCACTTAATCAACAAAACTAGTCTGTGAAGATCAATAGGAATTTCCAATGGGGGTCTACAGAATTTATAACAAAATACTGTAACTGTTATAAAATTTTGAAAAATATGTATATATATATATATAAGTGAAAAGTGGTAGGCAGAATCTCAAAGGGTGAAGAGAGCAAGTTGTTAAACACATTTATCAGCAAACCACTGGCCATATCTGATAATGGAGATTACATTAAATAAGAAAGAGATTACCATATATATATTTACAGGTAACACATCACAATTTTTTTTCTATGAAAATTTTAGGCCTGTGATTTATATTAAGTTGAAGTGTTTGAGAAGTTAAGGGAATACAGATATCATTTAGTATTTCAACAGATCTTCAACAGAGATGAAGCCGTCAAGGAATTACAAGTAGCATGACACAAGATGGATGCAAATTGAGTGTCATGATAGTAATGCTGGCTGTTATAACTTATCAGGTCAAGACCTCAAAATCGTATTATAAAACTTGATATGTGAAAATTTCAATAAATTGAAATTAATAATAGATCCCAAGAAATATAGGAATGCGCAAAAAAATTAAAGAGTAAATTGCTGGGTTTTAAATTCCATTGTTAACACTTGTTTATTTATTTATTTTTTTTTTTAATTTCAACTGTTAACACAGAAGAAATCAAGAGCTGAACTCTATTAAATTAAATTCAATCAAATCTAGAACTAGATTAAAGAAGAAAAAGCTAGCTTAAACATCGAAAATAAGTGAATATTAAAAGAGAGAGAGAGAGAGATTCTTAAAATCCCAGGCCTTTTATGGTGTTCACTGCAGAAGAAAGGAACTACGGTAGTTTTTTGTGAAGTCATTTTTCATGTTCTCTCATCAGCCTCATCATGTCGTCCATTTTATGACGTCATAGAGCCTTCGATCGTGGCCGACGGTCTGTAAGCCTTGGCCTTTGATGTATTCAATGCGAATTTTAAGATACACATAAAAGATAACTGTCTTGAATGTGTAATATGCATGAGGGCCTGACACTGAATTTATCTATGATTTTTTGTCTATATTTAGTTCTAAGACAAAAGTTGTCTATTTTGGTCTAACTTCACTATACAAAAAAAAAAAAAAAAAAAAGAAAAGAAGGCTGAATCACTCATCAATTTGGACAGAGGACCGATAAGCGATTTCTTCCTGATCAATTTCATTATGTCACATGCCAAAAACACGCCACACCAGTGATTGGCTTACTAAACATTGACCAGTTTATTAACTTTCTGCTTGTTAATTAACCTGGTGATTAAGGATCTCAGTTCGTTGTGGAAAAAAGGGGTACCATAAATATTCTACTATAATGTGAAAAAGATTGACCTGAAAAGCACCTGTAAGAGGATGGAAAAGTTAGCGCTAAAACTATTTGGGGGGGGGGGGGGTTATACACTTAGCTTTCACTTTTCCCTTTTTTTTTTCCTCAGTTTCCCAACCACTTTTCCATCGTGAAAAGCTAACCGGGGGAGGGAGGAGGTTAAAACCAACTTCCATTTAGACAAATTTCAAACGAATTTAGCATAGTATTTAATGTACTGGTACAATGCAGTAAAGTATACAGAATATACAATATAAATTCATTAATTCCCTTCTTTTGCCTCAATTTTTCCTATCCAAAAGTTAATGCAAAAGTGAATTCTCAAAAATGAGATGGCGACATCCATTAGCGTTCACAAAAATATCACTGCCATCACGTTTCATTTAATAAAACTTCTCTTGCTGCCATTTATTGATAATAATTGAACAATATACAGGGTGTAAATGGACGACGTTTCACAAATTTAAGGATACGTAGAGGATGAAACTCTGAGCAAAAAAGTCTAGTCGCATTTTTCGATCTGAGGCTCCGTTAAAAAGTTATAGCGCTTTAAAGTTTCGTGACGTCACTTCCGGAAATCTATCTTGGTACAGACGCTGAGCAATTTTTAACTTAGCTCTATAACTTAGAATCACCCTGGCCGATACCGATATTCCTTACAGATACCGAACTTTAAAGCGCTATAACTTTTTAACGGAGCCACAGATCGAAAAACGCGACTAGACTTTTTTGCTCAGAATTTCATCCTCTACATATCCTTAAATTTCTAAAACGTCATCCATTTACACCCTGTATACATCATGTTAAATAAATTTGCAACATTAAAGGCCAGGACTGAAATAAATTTTCAACCAGTAAAGCTTTTCAACAGCCACTGCATTTATCTCCTGTGATTGCCCAAGAACGTTTTATAAAGTTCAAATGAACATATATTACAGTACGTAATGCCCAGGAAGATGAAATCACAGATATTAACAGGACACTAACTCACATAAAAGAAGCAGCGGAAGTAGGAGCTGGAGAACAAGTTTCCAAACCACAGACGAAACTCACAGAAGAAACGAGGAAATTAATGAAGAAACGAAGAGAAATGAAGACAAAAAGAGAAGATACAAGATCAGTAATAGAATATGCGGAGCTTTGCAAGACAATATGGAAACACATCACAGAAGATGTTCGGAAGTTCAACTGCAATCTTGTCAAAAAGGCGGTTGAAGATAACAAGAGTTTGAAAACTGCGAAGAGAAAGCTCTGCATTGGAAGAGGAATATTTGCACTCAAGAGAGCAAATGGCACAACCACGAAGAATGGAAGTGAAATCATCGAAATTGTGGAGGACTTCTACAATAAACTTTACAAATGTGAAGATGATAATGACGTAAGAAGAGCAGACCAACTGAAAGGAAAAGATGAAGTGCCACCGGTTATGGAAGGCGAAGTTGACAAGGCTATTAAATCCATGAAGAAAGGAAAGTCCCCCGGAGAAGATGGAATTACAATTGACCTGATTAAGGAAGCAGGAGAAGAATTCAACAAGTTACTGGCAAGTTTTTTCACGAAATGCCTTGAGATGTCAGACGTACCAGATGATTTGAATAATGCAATGATGGTTCTATTTTTCAAAAAAGGAGACCGAGAAAATATCCAGAACTATCGCCCTATCAGCCTTTTGTCAGTTGTTTATAAGATCTTCAGTAAAGTCCTGACAAACAGACTTGATGCAGCACTAGACTCAGCACAACCAAGAGAACAAGCGGGTTTTCGAAGTGGATATAGCACGATCGACCACATTCAAGTTATTAGAGAACTTATCGAACGCCACAACGAATATGAAGTGCCACTTTGCTTTGCCTTCATCGACTTTGAGAAAGCTTTCGACTCGGTGTTCACACATGCTGTAGTGACAGCTCTGGAAAGAATGGGAATAGCCGGAAGCTATATTAGTATTCTTCAGAAGATATTTAGTAAAGCGACTGCTACCATTCGTTTGGATAAAGGAAAAGCAAGGATCAACCTTGGAAAAGGAGTAAGACAAGGAGATACCATCTCACCAAAACTCTTCACAGCAGTTTTAGAGGAAGTCTTCAAGGAACTGAACTGGTCAAAAAAAGGACTTAAAATAAACGGTGAATTCCTTAACCACCTTAGTTTTGCCGATGACATCATTCTCACCAGTAATAGTCCTTCTGAATTGGAGGAAATGTTACAAGAACTAGCAGAGGCTAGCCGGCGTGTAGGACTGAAACTGAACACACAGAAGACAAACGTTATGTTCAATGCATTTGCTCCAAAACAGAAGGTCATGGCACGCAGCATTTTGATTGAAGAAGTACAGCGCTACATTTACCTGGGACAAGAAATCACCATGGATGGCAACATTCTGAATGAAGTTAACAGACGAATTAGAACAGCATGGAGTGCTTTTGGCAAGAATAATATTATCTTGAAGAGCAACATGCCACTTAGCTTGAAACAAAAAGTTTTCAACCAGTGTGTTTTACCAGCACTCACCTACAGAGCTGAAACATGGACTTTATCAAGGAGGACAACACAAAGACTACAGACAACACAGAGAATCTTGGAAAGATGTATGCTGGGAATTACAAGAAGAGATCGAAAATGCAACAGCTGGATAAGAAGCCAAACGAAGGTGATTGACGTCATCGAACGGATCAAACGTTCTAAATGGCAACGGGCTGGTCACATTGCTAAAAGACAAGACATGAGATGGACCACAGTCATTCTGGATTGGTACCCTCGAGACTTTAAACGCCCAAGAGGACGACCCCATGCAAGGTGGCTCGACGAAATAAGGAAGGTGGCTGGTGTCAACTGGAAATCCAAAGCTTCAAACAGAGAAGAATGGAAGCGTTTAGATAAGACCTTCATCCAGCAGTGGATTGCAAAGGGTTGACCGTGATGATGATGATGAATGCATGAATACATAATTTATCTTTTATTTTTTATTTATTTTATTTAATAAAATCCAATAATATGTACAAGGGCCGTTCAAATTTGACCTGGACTCTATTTCTCATAAATTTCATTGTTGTAAAAATCTAAACTTTCATTGTTGGGATGGCAACTATCACCTATCATGCAAATGCAGCACCACTCATCCGGTTGGCATGACATTCGAATGTTTGTTTAAACAAAATGGAAACAGCGATGTGTAGACCAAAGTGGAACAACGAATAATCATCAAGTTTCTCCATAATGAAGGTGTGAAAGCATCTGAAATTCATCAGAGACTTCAAAGACAGTTCACCGAGTCATGTTTGTCTCAATCATCCATCTTTGCTTGGTGACAAAATTTTGAAGGAAGGCAAGAATCCACCGGCAATGAACCTCATAAAGCAAGGCCAACAACTGCTGTCAATGATGGCATCATCGCACGAACAAATGAGCTTACAAGGGACAACAGGCCAATATTGAACATCAGCACTGGCAGTGTGGAGACCATCATCCACGATAAGCTGAAATTCAACGAGATCTGTGCCAGATGGGTCCCTAAGCAACTCTCCAAGGATCACAAAAACCCCCAGGTGGAAATCTGTTCCATGCTGCTGCAGCGATACGACAGGGAAGATGACAGTTTCCTAAGGTGTGCTGTGACCACCGACAAGACATGGATTCAGTTTCCTAAGGTGTGTTGTGACCACAGTCGCCACCAACGAAAATGATGGCGACAGTATTCTGGGACATTAAGGGTATCATTCATGTCGATTTTCTGGAAGAATGTCAAACCATAAATGCACCCTACTACCGTCACATTTTGAGGACATCCCTGAAGCCGGCACTAAGGAAAAAGCGACCAGGACTCCTTACCAGTGGCATTTGTTTTCTGCAAGACAATGCCAGACCACACACAGCCAAACTGACTATGGACACACAGACGGAACTCAAATGGCACATTTGCCACATCCTCCATACAATCCGGATCTCTCCCCCTTTCGACTATCACCTTTTTGGACTATTGAAAGAGTTCTTGGGAGGGTAGAGGTTCGGCTCCAATGAGGAAGTGAGAAAGGCTGTCCTGACATGGTTTCGACATCACCCTGAAGTTTTCTACAGAACTGGTATCCAGATGCTCCCAGAAAGCTGGACAAAATGTGTAGAGAAGCAAGGAGAGTTCTTTGAGAAATAACTGGCATGTGTGTTTTTTTTTGTAGTTTCCTGATTTTATAAAAAATAAAGTCCAGGTCAAATTTGAACACCCATTGTAATTTCGAAAATGAAAATACAATAAAAGTACATGTAATGTACTGTAACTAACTATATTGTTTTTGTCTTCTTCAAAATGAAATAACTTTTTATAAGGAGTTTTAGCAAAAAGCTACTTATAAGAATGCACGCTTATTCTGTATGTTTATCCGGCAGGCCAGCCACCATTTGCATGATAACTTGAAAACGGGTTAACTTTTTCAAATTCTGTTTTCAGAAATATGACTATCAAAGTCTTAGCTCGGCCGTATCAACTTTTAAGAATTTTTCGTGGACCCCTTCAAGTCAAATTCATGTGTTAAAAAAGTGACTGTAAAGTATACCAAGTCATATAGCAATCGATTCATCAAGAATGAATACAATGTAACTTTCTGTTTATCTTTTTAAGTATTGGTGACGTGAGCTCGTTAATGCGACAATTATTTTGTCGACACACGATTGCTCAATTGCTCATAATGCTTTAATAATTGTATTTCTGCTTCACAGCTGAAGCTCCTTCTTGGAATGTTTACAAGATTTTATTATTTTCTTAATAAACCCCATCTGTACTGTATTAAAAACTTTTTGAAGAATCAGATAATAATGAATCAGATTTTGAAGATTTTTAATTGTGAAAATCCAGGTTATGCATTTTTAAAATCGTAAAAAATAAGAGATATTTTTCTGTATATTCTTGCGTATTTTATTTCTCATAAGTTAGCGACAAGTCAAAAAATGGGGATCGCATTATACAAGTGGGTAAAATTTTTACTGTTTGTTTGGGCTCTGAAAGTGGGATCGCATTATACAAGAAATCGCATTATAGTACTGGGTGGTCATAAAGTTCTTCCCTGATAAAAAAAAAAGCTTATAATTAATAAACTATTTATGATATAGTCATACTTTTTTTAATAATGTTCTCCAACTCAAAAAGTTTTTAAGTTACATTGCGATTTGAAGCACCCTAGGCAGGGCTACAGCAAGCAATTTAAAATGGCGCCAAATAAGGTGAAAGCGCAATGTGTTCTCTGGTTTCACGAGACAAAATCGCCAATTACAGTGCAACAAATGTTTAAAAAAAAGAGTATGGATGCGATCCTCCGAATATTGGAAGTATCAAAGCTTGGTATGAGAAGTTTTAAGGGGTCTTCCAAGAACTGGTAGGCCTAGTGTAAGTGAAGAGGTTACGGAGAGAATTCGCCAAAATTTTCAACAAATCAACTCGTCATGCTTCAAAGAAACTTGGCATACCTCAGAGCACTGTGTTGAAAGTTCTTCACAAAAGGCTTCATTTGTGTGCTTATAAGGTACAAATTATTCAGGCCTTGCAACCAAATGACTGCCCCTTCGACGAAGTTTTTCCTACAAAGATTCTGAACTGCATTGATTATGACAACGATTATCTTAAACAGGTGTGTTTTTCGGATGAGTCGACGTTTCACGTCTCCGGGAAGATAAATAAACACAATGTTCGAATATAGGGGTCAAGTTGTCGAACATGAACGAGATAGCCCTAAGGTCAACGTTTGGTGTGACCTGATGCATGACAAAGTCATTGGGCCCTTTCTCTTTGCAGAGTCCTCCATTTCAAGAACGGTTTAACCTTGACATGCTTACGAATTATGTAGTTCCACAGTTAGAGGAATTAATGCCCAGGATTGTTTCCCAACAGGACAGTGCACCGAACATCGGTCATTACTCATGCTTTCTTGGATTCATAGTTTCCCAACCAAAGGAATGGAAGGGATGGGCCAAACACCTAGACATAACTCCTTTAGACTTTCCTCTGGGGATGTATCAAGGATAGAGTTTATTCTACACCACTTGCCAACCTGCACACGTTGAAAGCAAGAATAACGGATGTGATAAATTCAGTAATGGAAGACATGCAGCTTGTGAATACCTGGCAAAAAATTGAGTAGCACCTAGATATTCTTTGTGCGATGAATGGTGCACATGTTGAGATTTATAAATGATGCTACAATAAACTTTTTGAGTTGGAGAACATAAAAAAAAAGGTATGAAAGGTATGACCATATCATAGTCTATTAATTATAAGTTTTCTTTATCAGGGAAGGACTTTATGACCACCTTGTAGAATACTTACAGTAATCTCGTTTATAATAAAAGGACACTAGATTGTCTGGAACCACGTAAGTGGTGGAAGAAATCAAGATTAGAATCAAATTTTTCATTCATGGTTTCAGAAACTGAGTAAAGCAAGGGAATCTGCCACCATTTTAAACGAAGGCGAAAATACCCTGGCTTTGACTCATTTATCCCTGTTGTGATGTCAATAATTAAGATGTTTTTCCCAACCTTCTTTATCTAGGTTTTCTTTATAACTAGGATCTTTTGTAATGGACACCAAAGATAATCTGGATATTAAAGTTCAGAAATTTAAATAACTGGGTTATTTCTGCCAATGGATGCAGAGCAATAGACTCTACAGATAAGAAGCAGACTAACTCCTGTGATCAGAAAAAAACATGGAAACCAATAAATGTAGCTGCAAATCACCTTTCTAAATACTAATTAAAGATGGCTATGAAAGAGTAACAGGTGAGTACTCTCAGCTATTTTGATAATGAGCGGGATCTCTTGAAGATGGCGTTTCGACCTTTTACTGTAGATGATGACAACCCTGTTTTCGGAATCTTTTTCTTCTTTGATGTTATTAATTCATTTACAGTTACAGCTTGGAGGAATTTTTATATAAATCAGGAGTCGGGACAATAACCGTAATCAGGAGAAATAAATGTCTGATTCACCTTCCAAAAAATTGGAACAAAGGGTGAAAAAAATCGGGTCCGTCCCAGCAAATTCTGGCCACCTTATTGAAAAGCATACACTGTAATTTTTTATGCACTTTAACATCAAGAATTTTTGTCCACTTTTCCATCGCCAAAGGCCAGATTACGAAAGAAAAATAACTACAACCATTTATTTTGTTAATCCTTCAATGCTTTTCGTATTTTCCAATTACCGTATTTGTAATGATTTTGTTAGGTTTTGTAAATATAAAAATAAATACCAAAAAAAGATCTCTTAATGTACAGCTGTCCCTTTTATTTATTGGTGCAGGGAGGGAGGGGGGGGGGGGCTTGATCTAACAACTTGTTTTACGGTGATCGGGATTTTTGATTATTTTTTTCATCCCAGGACGTTTACGATGTATGCAGATATGCTATAATTCGAAACGCATAGAGTATTCACTTCATTTTCTCAATTTTCCATCGCCAAAGGCTAATGGGAAAGTAAATACTCGAAAACAAGATGGCACCGACCATATGATACTTCGATCGAGTTTTATTTACTACGTTAACAAATTCTCCCATCTTGCCTGCCTTAATTGAACATTCGCAAACAATTTTCAGGTTATTAGATATACTTTATTCGCATATCCGTTATTGTCTTTAATCAGAATTAAATACACTGTATTGTATAATAATATGTACGACGCAGAGCAGAGGCCCAGTTGAATGTGGTTGTCGGGAGCACAGATTTTATCTACAGATTGTTTCCTGCATTTTTATACTGTATATCAAAATATCAATTCAAATGAACTGTGCATGGAGGATATTTCTTCTAAATCACATACACTAGCATTTTTTAATTTCTTACGTAATCCAGAAAAACATGTAAAGTTTTGCTGACGAACAGATACTCTGTATAAAAAATTTTATGCAAAGATACAATACATGTGCATACAGTAATTCTATCATTAATTATACGTAATTACTATCATTAATACAATCTGCCAAAGTTACTGCCTGCCTAACACGGTCCCTGAATCGTGGGCTGCAAAAGTTTGATTTGGAAGGGGAGAGGGGGAGGCACGGGGCTCGATTCAATCTAACGCAGTCAATAAATTGTGACTCCCGACGACCACGTTCAAACGGGTCTGTAGTGTATTTATTTGTGACCCATACCACTCAGATTTCTAATCAACAGTTATGGCACCCATTACTGGAAGAGGATGAAAATTTGTAAGGTAGTACCAGCTTTAAAAGAAGTTGCACGTAAAATATTTTATTTTTCCAAACAAAAAATCAGATGAGGAAAAAAAAATGTGCTGCATTACTTATTAAACGCTTCTCATAGAAAGAGCCCCTTTTGTAGGGCATTACTATTATAAATGATTTTACATATATCTTCCCTTTTGCCTAGATTATGTTTCATATGTAATATATGCTCTGAAATAGTAATGATAAGAAAGGAATGTTAATAATAGAAAACATGTTAATTTTCATCATGAACAAATACTACCCCCATAAAATATTAAATAACATGGAAGACAATGACAGTAATCTGTTGTTTAACCAACTACTGAAAGAAAGAAATATTCAAAATTTAATATATAGGGATAGAAACACAAAGTATATGCGAAGACTAAATAATCAAAAAAATTTTTTCGTTGTAAAAATAAATTTTTTTTTTTATTTTTATTTATTTATTTATTTTTTTTATTGTAATCCAATACATTGATCCAGACTCTGTATGGCCTGAGGCCAACGAGTTGGGTCCCTAGATGGACCTGGATTAATGACTGCTGTATGATGGTCACAGCAGCCGGGGGGGGGGGGGGGGTTAAGATCGGGGGTCGCTAATGAATCGCCCATCCAGTGACTAGCCATGCCTGATGTTCCTTAACTTCACAGAAGTTGTGTTTCAGTGAAAGCCCACCAGGCCACGGCCTCCCCCGAAGGAAATAAATATAACAATGACAATTGTGACATAAGTTTTTTCTCATAACAATTGTATAAGAACTTTTGAATCTTTGCTAAATGTAAAATTACAATTGAAGATGCCATAAAAAAGGCAAAAGTCGACTCTAGTATAGTTACAGCATGAATAAAGAGTTTATGATGTTGACAACAAATGCGAGTGACTAAATTGTTCATAGATTTATTTCATAATGCGTTTTATTTAATAGAAGGTACATGATGCAATAATCATTTAATCTTTGTGCGAGTTAAATGTCATCCCAAAAGTTGCAAAATTTACAAAAATAATTAAATGTGGATAAATAAACTTTTTTTTTTTTAAATGCTCATTTATCACTGTGGATCATTAATTATAATTTGTATATGCATTTTATATAAAAAAAAAAAAAATGATGGTAGCACATTGGAAAATAAGAAATATATTTAGTAAATCAATTCTACATTCCCATACACGTTAAAAAAAATTTATGAAGAGAAAATAAAACATATATCAAAGATGGGATTTGATATAATTCTAGTGTTTTACCACTAGACCACCTGAACACAATAAAAATCTATGCTACAATTCGGGCATTTACAAAGTGTAGAATTTTTTTTGAACCGGTAGGGTTTTTTTTCATGAAGCTGGAGCCCCCCAGGGGGGAATTTTTTTTTTTTTTTAATTCTGTTGCTTGGTGGGGGATACTGCCCTGTCACCATATCAGTGATGGCTACAGAAACAAAGGGCAGCATGGCACACTCGAAGGCAATGGGGCACTGAATGACTGAAAGGGGCACTGCATGCATATTAAATTCTTGCTTTAAAGTTAATAAAAGTACATGGGCATTTCAGTGACCTACATTTATATTTTTAAGGCGTAATGCTAACTTCGGAATCTGTATGCGATTAGGGCACGTTAAGGCTTTCTAATTTCTTCTAGGCTAATCTCTTCCTTACTTTGTGATGCCACGAAAAGACATCATCTGGTGGTACAGTCCTCAATAGTTTTTAAAGTATATTTTTCAACAATTTATGCACTATTTTTGCAGGATAAAATTGTGAATAACGATTGCATTGAGATTTTTAAACTTTATACCTTACAGTTGATCTGTAATATCCCTCAAAATTTTATTAATGCTAATTTAAACATGAAAGCTTATTGAGGAATATTTCTTCTCGCGGTCAAAGCTCTTTGTTTTGACAGTAAAGCAACCACAGGAAACCACCACATACGAATACAAAAGGCTCGACTTGTCAGCGCGGAAGATAAAAAAAAAAAAAAAAAAAAGCACAAGGAGTAACGCGATAAAGAGCTCGTCACGGCTACCAACTAAACTGATGCAGTTAGTTAATATATTAAATGAATGTACGTAGCAGTTTGATTAAAATGTTTAGGTTTTAAATCACTCACGCTACAATGATAAGCTCCAATGAATACATAAGCCGCACATTGTTGGCATTTATTAGTTTCAGTTTCTTGCGTTTGTGCAGCGCCGAGGGGCAGCGTGGCGCTGTGCCACGCTGATTTTGCCTAGCAGCATTACTGCATATTCACTTTCATTTCAACAATGCTAACAACATGTTCATTTCAACAAGTGATCCAACTCCTAACTAAACTATATTTATTATACTTTAAAAATTAATAATAAAATAACAATGATAGCACAAATCAGCTGTGCTCGTGTGCCAAGGCCCTTTTTGAGTTCTTCTAAGAAAAAAAATAAAAAATAAAATAAAATAATAAATTTTAAAAAAACGAATAAATAAAAAAATAAATTTTGAAAAAAAAAAAAAAAAATAAAAAAAAAGACGCTCTTCCGATCTGAGTTGTGAGCATGGATAGTCTCAGAGTCCAAAGTCTGCACAAGGGTGCCAGCCAGACAAAACTTAAAACTAAAACAGAAATGAAAAGGAGAGCTGTCAGAATTGGCAGTTATCAAATAACAGATACTTCAATGTTTAATTTTATTTATTTATATTTTTTTTATTTTTATGTATGTATTTATTTATTATTTATTATTTACTTTTGCAATAAACATCCCAAATTTCTTGTAATAAATTTCTTACTTTTCTTCTAAAAAAATCCAGGAATTGATTATTTAAAAATAAAGTAAAAAAAAAAAAAAAGGGGGGGCAATTTTCTACAGAAATGGCATTCAGGGGGACAGGACCAGGGAAAAATTTGTATTAGCAAGAACTCGTTATTAATTTGTATTAAAAGAGTTCATAGTGACGACATTTGACTGAATTTTTAAAATTTTGTTAAAAATACAAAAACCAACAACAACAAAATGAGCAATCTTATATTTTCTCTTAATTCTCCATTAATCTGTTCAGTTTAATTTTAATTTTCAAATAGAAAACATCGAATGATGAATCTCGCTGGATATGAAAATATTTTATTTCTATAATGAATTCCTAAAAAAAAAATACAGGGTTGACGATTACGCTAATACTTATCAGTTGGATGCGATTTTGAAATTTTTAAGCGTCCGGGAAGACGCTAAATTTATATCGCGGATTTCTTGTCTGGTCGAGTTAGATTGTAAAATTCCCTATGATTGGTGCAATTTTTAATAGTTAATTGGCTAAGACGTAACATGTGATCACCGACATCATAACCAAGGTTTTTCGACATATAAGCAGAGTGAAAGTGAAATTCCTAATAGCAAGGCTTGTAAGAGGCCCAGAGTAATGACGGACTTTTTAGTCAAGGAAAAGTTTCATCCGATTCACCTTCGGTTACTAGTAATAATTCAACGGGCATTGAAAGAGTAGAAGAAAATATTAGAAATGAACGTGATTTTTTTTGAAAGAGTACGCTAAATGTATAAGGGGGGACCCAATAACTGAAATACATGGGGTCCGGGGACACAATAATTATTCTCCCTAAAGCAAACCCTGAAAATAAATAAATAAATAAAAATAAAAAAGAAAGAAAGAAAAGACATGATTATCTTCATGAAATAATGAGGATAATTCTCAATAATGGTTTGTTTCCATATTAATATCTTAGTATATCAGCAATTATAAATGACCTAAGTGGGGAAGAAAGTAAGTCTAAGTAAATGTAAAGATGACCGGACATCCCGATTTTTCACCCTTTCACCCTGACTTTTTTGATAGGAGAATCTGAGAACCAAAAAATCTATCATCTTAATAAAAGGAAAGATTAAACAATGAAGTTACGTATTTTTCAATTTAACAATTTTATGTGTTATTTTAACAAAATTTGTTGGCATTTATCTTTTTTTAAAGGTTGCATCATGATTGTACCATGTTAAATAAGGGATAATAAAAAAATAAAGCATAAGGAATATCTACTTCTCTGAAAGACCAATGATTAACAAGTGTGATTCTTTTTCATCATTCAAATCTGAAGATGTTCATCCCAGAATTAATGCTAGGCTTCTGTGAAAATGTATTTTGGCACCATTGTGCTAACTCCCTTGAACGATGTACAACTTGCACATCCATTTGCACTGGCTGGTCTGTGGAGTTATGGTAATGCAATTGGGCTGGAAAGTTTATAAAAAATAGTGCAAAAGTATAGTGATCCTAGTTACATATCTTCTCTAGTGACATCTGGAAAGATAAGCTTTGGCCAGAACACTATCATGTTGTGTACATTTTACACCAAGGAAAAAAATTTTAAAAAGAAATTACTGTAGTTCCAAAAATCACTGCGAGGAAGAAGACATTGTGTTCCAAAGTACTATTAAATTAAAAGAAATACTAATAAAATGTCCTAACAGTTTCTTAAATACAGGGAGATTCTAAAATGGTGAATCAAAACTATTTATACAGGGTGTATCTGAAACCCTGTCACAAACTTTTAGAGGAGGTAGTATGGATGATTCTAAGCAAAAAAGTTCATATGAACATGGGTTCGAATTTGAACGATAACCGAGATATGAACACAAATAAAAATGCCGCCACTAAAATCAACAAGTTAATAACTCAGTTCTATAACACATAGCATAATGAAGTTTGGGGGAATAATAGGGTACATAGAATTGTGTATACGGTTAAAATTTGATCGAATTCCAACGAGTAGTTTCTGATTTACGTAGTCAACATCGTAAGACGTGGTGGTTAGTACTCACATGTCAGCACGTGTTACGATGTTGACTGAGTAACTCGGAAACTAGTCGTTGGAATTCGATCAAATTTTAACCGTATCCCAATTGCTTCAACCACATGCAGGGTCCCAAGCCATGAAAAAACACCCCACATTATGACTCCACTACCAACAAAGTTTATGGTTAGAACTATGCACTCAGGTAAGAAGAACTCCTTTTGCATTTGCCATAACCAAACACACCCATCCGACTAGAATAGAGTGTGCCTTGATTCGTCACTCCACGAGATGTTTCTTCACTCTTCGACAGTCCAATTTCAGCATTCCAAACACCACTGGAGTCTGGTAGCCTTGTTGTTCGGTGAGACGCTTGACTTGTGTGTAGCAATACATCAATGAATGCAGAGTGTATGCACTTCCTTCTGCAACATGTTGTAATGCACACTGACTTATGCTGTCTGTTAGAACTCCTTGTTGATGACTTGGAGTGGTTTCTTGCGATTTTTATGAACCGCATGCTTCAACACCCACCTCTTGTGTTTCAGTGGCATTTCGTTTCCGTGAGAACTTTGTAGTCCCATACAATTTATCCCATGAGAATTTTCTTCAAAAATTCATCACCTTCGGCTTCATATTCTTGACAAATTCTCACCCTCTCTGCTTTGTAGTCAAGAGCCGAGGTGCCCAACAGGCCACCTTATGGTATCCTAGACATGTTTTCATGTGTGCCACCATTTCACATATGCTAGACGTCGACCAATTTTGCTGTTTAATCTCCCACAAATAAATTTATTACAATTGTCGATGCTTTCTGCAATGTTGCTGGTCTTCCTGTATGCAGTTTGTCGATGCTTTCTACAATGTAAATAAAAGTAAAAGACGAGAAAGACCATGTCTTTCATTGCCCTTACCCTATGCTTGCTATGATGACATCCACACATGCCTTGGCTTATGATTGGAAGATCACAATCAGTGCAGTCATCTACCTTATACAAAATTTATATGCAAAATAAGAGTATAATTTACATTAATGACAGAGTTAAATTATGGTGTCCAGTGATGACCTTAGTAAGGATTAACATCAATTAAAAATTCATTAGAACCAAGTAAGCAGTAACTGAGTTTGACTGCATTCCCATTATTTTGCTTAACCCCTTACAATTCATTAACTCTGAATGCTTATCATGAATCCTTTAGTGTATATTCAGGAGAAGCACTATTTTGGCTATTTTAATTAGAGTTTATAATTGCGATTTCAATTGCTGGAGTTTTGGTAATTTTTCATATTTATTAAAATGATGCAATGCATGAACACGGACTGTTCCCATATTGCAAAAATTCAAGACACTATAAAAATGTCCACTTCAAAGCCCCATATGCAACAGGGATCACTACAGTTTTTTGTCAAAAATGCCCGGCAGCCCCTTGGTTCATTTGGACAGTGATCATCCTCGATCATTTGTTCATTCAGAATGGCTAAGCGATCAAAAATGCTTTAGGTTTTTGTACCTAGAAATTTTAGCATAATTCAATCACATTCACAGGATTTTGTTGGCGATGGGGGTCCCCTGGAATTTCATCCAGAGAAACTTTTGCCTTACACTTTGAAATATGACATCTTTATTTGTTAAATGGATTTGACTTTACATACCATAAGTATTCTACTATAATGCAAAAAATTTTGACCATAGAGCTACAACGACTTGGGGGGGGGGGGGGATCAA
>JAHWFO010092549.1:2026762-2036787 GCA_023313115.1 Rhysida immarginata
TGTGAACCGTCGAAAGACATTGCCAGAATTTTTAAACGGTATGGGCCATGCTAGTTTAAGAAAGTCCTGCACCATCATATTTATGTTATTATTTACCTTTTGCTTTATAAAAAAAAAAATATTTCCTGTATGTGAATAATTAGTTGTATTTCTTTTATAGTTATTAATTACATTCTGAACAAGAAGGATACTGGAGCAGTATAAACAGTTATAAAAAAAAAAAAAAACAATGCTCCGTGTGGCAAATGTCCGGTTCCCATTCGAACGAGTGCAACAATCCACGAACTCTTGCACTGCATCCCCAGGAGGCCACTTCGAACATCTATTGTAACGTTAACACAATCACTGCCACAGTAATGTCATGTTCTGCATTAATTGATATATTACATACAAACCGTCCATTTCAGTTTTGGACAAATTTTCAACAAAATTCATATGAGATTTTTTGTTCCTTTTCTGATCACCTCCTGAAGTTTGTCCCTATGATTTTAGTTCATCCTGTATAAAAAAATACTTGACTCTTGCTGAAAATAAGATGTGCACGGCGAAACTTTGGAGTATTGATATTGGCTTTATTCAGCAATGACGGAACTAGTATTTGGTGCACTTTTCCACTTAATTTTCTCTATATTTGACTCCCCCTCCCCACCCCCAACATAAATCTTGGCTATGTCCGTGCTGCACGATTATGTTCGTCAATAGATGCGCGTTACATTTTATTAAGAAATTAACGTCAACATGATGCCACGGGGTAACCGACGGATTTCTCGGTATAATTTTTTTTTAAATGATAAAAAAATTAAAAAATCTACAGCTTTTTTTTTTTTTTTGTTACCAAATAAAAATATAAAAAAAAAAGGAGGGGGACCTCTAATCCACAAGGAGAATTGAAATACGTATCCGGTAGTTCAATTCTCTTTGTGGATTAGAGGTTTACCGGTTTTTGGTTGTTCCATTCCACAGTTTTTGCTTAATTTTTGTTGTTACCAAATGTCCTAAAACGCAGAGGCGTAGCTAGGAGGAAGCAAGGGGGGACATCTGTCCCCGGGCGCCAGCCTTGTTAACCTTGCTAGAAGGGCGCCACGAGGACAAAATTGCTGGACAGGGTGCGCCATTTATACCCTTTGTCCCCGGGTGCCACTTGTACGCTACAGCACTGCCAAAACGTCGGCTTTGTCGTGTCTCAGGACGTGTTTCCTAGTTGAAAAATCGAGCCGTGTAAATCAAATGTGTTTAAAAATACGCAGTGGCTACGTTCACGGCTACCGTGAAGGCATAACGGCTCACGACACTAAGGAGTGACGTCACACGCTATTGCCAGGAATTGTTTCGCAACACTTTTCTTGTTACGGACGGCCATAGCGGCGAACGAATATATTGTGTAAATGTTCAACTGCAAAAATATGTTCAATAGGAAGACGTTTCAAGTCGTATCAAGAGTTAGAGAGTTTTATAAATGAACGGCAACAAAAAACATTTGTCCAACTTTGGAAATCGCATTCTGTTTGCTAAATTATATATATAATAAATAAAGGGGTCATAATTTTTCCAAGATTTATAGCATTTAATTTTCAATATTTGGTTTGGTTTATTAGAATTTTTGGCGTCGACTATTAAGGTCATTTTGCGCCTGTATATACAAGTTATCTGTACGCAGCCCGGGACAAACACAAACATCCATGCCCACGGCAGGATTCGAATCCACGCCTAGGTGGACTCGAGAACTAGAAAGCCTACGCCCTAGCCCTCTCTGCCACCTTGCCGGCTTTCAATATTTGAATACACAAACTTATTGGAGTACAAATTTGAAAGGATGGACGGGGAGGCGGGGGCGGTAAATTCACAAGTAAACACGGGGATGATAATTTTTCTTCGATTGAAAATGGAAGGAAAAATTCTGCGACCTGGATTCGAACCAGGAACCTCGACTATCATGGCCGACGCCTCTACCAATTGGACGGGGATGATAATAACCCTGTATATTACTTTTTGTAAACTTTATTATCATGACTGTTTCACCCCTTGTTGGCCTACCGCTCACTAAGAGTGAAGTCCTGTGTATTCGTTTCCCCAACTCAAATTTTTCTTCCTGAAATTGACTTAAAAACTCGTAATTCCAGAAATTTTCTTGAAATTAGAAAAAAAAAAAAAAAATCTATGTACAACTAATGTGACCAATTTTGTGCAACTATCTCCTCCAAAACAGCAAAAAGCAGAACCAAATTAATGTTTGAGAGTACCTTATACTGTGCCTTGACGTATGTTTATGACAATTGGTTAACCCTGTTTGGAGATATTAATTTTTTCTAAAAATGAAGATACAACTGTAGCTCATATTTAATCACTGTTGTTTTTAATTACAGTGCTTTTTAAGAAGAAAAAAATAAAATTCGACAAATACTCACTCCTCACATTAAGAACAATTTTTTTTAAATAACTTGTTTGCTTCTGATGAGCCAGTTTTGAGTTTATAAAGGTTTACATCTCCCCACCCCCCCTCAATCAATTTTTCCGCTTTTTTTTCTTTCCAACTCCTGGCAACAACTGTGACGTCACTTCTCATAAAATATGACGTCACTCCTTGCTGTCGTGAGCCGTTACCGAGGCCGTTACGCATTCACGGTAGCCGTGAACGTAGCCACAGCCTTAAAAATAAGAGCAGATAATATCAGGGGCGTAGTCAGGGAGGGATTGAGGGGGGTCGGCGATCAACCCATTATGGGAAAAGGTCCGAGTCCAGCGGAATTTTTGTAAAAAGGTCCGCAATTTTTGAAAATCGACCCCCCCCCCCCCAAGATCACGATGGCCCCGCTACGGCCCTGAATATCGACTTATACAACAAACCCGTCTGACGCAACCTAATTGACAACGCAGTAGGAAGCAAGATCGATAAATACCAAGTATTTATCGACCTTGGTAGGAAATACACTCTGGACCAAAAATAAGTCGGGGGGGGGGGGGGGTACTTGTATAAAAAACTTGATATTGGTAGAAGAGACGTACACTGGGAAACTTTGGAATAGTGATATTGGCACAGATGGAGTTGGTGTTTGGTGCACTTTTGTCACGTAATTTGAACCCCCCCCCCCCCCCCCACACATATACCCCATAATTCCGGTTTGCCCGGGGGATCCCTTCTCTAGGTTTTTTTGCAATTTGTAAATTCTCTCTTTATTAAGTAGCAGAAGAATGGAGCACTTATTGGTTTCACTATGTCCGTCTATCCCTTTCATATTTTCTACATTATTTTCATCTAGAAAGTTTAAATTCCGAACGTAGCTTACCTTGGGCATGTAAGAGAGGTGGGAGTTATAGGGGACCAAAAGGTCTACGTGGTATTTAGGTATGTAAAGGGTTGAAATTCGGTATGCAGATTACTCTAGGCAAAATCTTCATTACTATAAAGCTTGGGGCCAAATTGACCCAGTGGTGTCGGAGTTGTTGGGGTGGCAGTCAGTTGGTCTTTAGAACTACGTAGTTCTGTATGTCAACATAGGTTATGTGATTTCATTCGACTGAAAATGATAGGAAATGAAGGAAGATATTGCTCTTTCACGTTTTCTAAATATTACGTTCGAGAAAATCAATTTTTTTCATTTAAAAAAATTGGTGGGGGGGGGCTGAAAAGTGCAGATAAAGGGGTAAAAAGCAGATAACCTCAGCGCTTCCGCTAGTTTCCTATACTCTCCCCGGAGGGGGGGGGGTAATTTCTTTGCTTCCGTATTTAGTCCTGATGGTTAGATCATGGATGAAGGAGAGATTTCTCCAAAATACTTTAAGGGCCAGTTCATTATCTACTTTCTCAAGTGAGTCTTCTCAATTGTCTTTAGCAACAATGGACTTACATTGTTGAGATGAGGAAAACTTGATTACAACAATTTCACTGCTGTTGAATACTCAGTTAAGAAATCTCAGCTGAGAAAATAGATAATGAACTGGCCCTAATTTATTTACCTGAGGGATTGTGCCAATTAGTTACCATATGTTGTTTATCTAGGTATACTGGAGATCCTTCTCACATGAAATTTGTAGTCTAGTTCTGGCTGCAATCCTATGAGGGAGTTTTTCAAGGAGAGAAAAATTGCTTCTTGTCTATTGTTGGAGAAATCGCTAAATCATCAGAGATAATTCATTTTTATCTCTACGTAGTCTGCCAATATTGTTTTTTCTTTCCAAGTCTTGTTACTTTCTCTAATAAAAGATTAAACAGTAGTGGGGATAAATCGCTTTTATTAGACACAGTATATAAAAAGTAAGTTGTGAAATGTTGAACGGTTTAATTTTTTTTTTTTAAAAAATTGGGTTTGGAAAAGTTGAATACACTGTATATTTAATCATTGACGCCATTATATAAGAAATATTACAAGTGAAATTAAAACATTAATTTAAGTTCATGATTTTGGAATTATATAGATTCACACAATTTGAGAAGTTTTGGGTGAGGTAATTTTTATAGATTTTGCTCAGAAGTATAATATCAGAGACCTTTTCTTAACGGTCTCTGTATAGTATACAGCAGTGTTTCCCAATCTATTTGGCTCGCAACCCCCTTTCACACAAAAAGTCCAAAGGATCCCTACGACCCCCAACTCCATCCATTCTTGGTTATGTTCCATCCAAGGTTTATTAAGACGTCCTAATATGTTTATAGACCTTGATTCCATGAAATTTCCTACGACTCCACCGTCCATAAACCACGTGAGAGGGGGGTAAAGAACTGGCCACTGTTGCCCCCCTGAGAGGGAGGGGGGGGGGGTTAAGGTAGTAGACACGTGGTCTTTCGGGAATGGATCAAGGGATGTTAACAAGCAAGTCGTTTCGTCACAGTTCACTTGGTCACATTCATGTCGTCTCATTCAAATCGCCACATTCAATTCCCAAAACCATTTGGTCACTCAGGCGACTCGACACATTCAGGTCATCTTCGTCTCATCTCTGTAAGTGGTGATCGTAATTTAATGGGGCTCCAGAGGTAACTATGGATACTTAATAAAACGTTAGTATGTAATTGCAATGATTACTATCGAATTCACTTAGCGTATACTACATATATAGTAAAATCAAAAAATATATTAACGTAGCTTATTCTCAATTATTCAGCTCAAGTAGAACCTAAACTCTATTATTTTCGACCTCGTCTCCTTGATCTCTCGCGACTAGACGTGAGAATGGCTTACACTGTCAGAACTTTCTGCAGAGTTATTTCCTCGGTCAGTGGAAATATCTTCAAGAGCAAGTTTTGTAATGCTGAGTGCCCACTTAGCGCGACGATCGCGCGATTCTATCGCTTTGTGAAGCACGCATGCGCAGAGTGACGTCACGAGGCGATTCTGTGGCGCATGCGACGCGCGACTCTATGGCACCCAATCAGAAAACAGTTTCGAATCACGTGGCACATGCAATCATGGCAGCACCTATTTCGAGATGGTCGGATATCGGCTTGGAAAATTTGATTGAAGATATCAAGAAATATCCAATTCTGTATGACAAGAGTCATGCTGATTATAAAAAAGATAGGAAAAAGCAGGAGCTGTGGGAGATAATAGCAACGAATTGCGTAGATAGCGCATGCGCATTCAGTCATGCGGCCGTCGCGCCAAGTGGGCACCGAGAAGCAAATTGATCGCCTGGCGTTTGTTGCGCATGCGCATATGACTCAAAAGCGATAGAATCGCGCGATCGTCGCGCTAAGTGGGCACCTAGCATGACAACGGGCTTTCATCACACGACAGCCGAAAATATCGTATCGCCCGATACGATAACGATATTTGATAGCCGATATTATATCGGCGATATATCTCCAAAAATATCGCCGATATTTTCGATATACTCTTAAAATTTATTTATGAAATTGGTTGACGTTTTTTTTAAATTATTTTTTATTTCCAATATCTTTTGTCTAGTGACTGTAAGAATGATAAATATTTCATTGAATTGCTGTTCAGTCTGTTTCTGTCACATGTCATGATGTAACCAGCATTTGAAAACAATCTTTCACTTGGAACAAATGTAGCACAGAGTGTTAAATATTTAACAGCAAGCTTTGATAAAACTGGAAATACATCTAGTTTTTTTTTCCAATACATTATTGGGTCACTTTTGCGTGGCTCAATGCAAGAATTTAAGTAAAGTCTCAGTTCGCTTGGAAGCCCACTTTTATTCCTGTTGCGAAATGAATTCGATGTTTGATTCATTGTCAGTTACGATGGCCAGAATTCTATCTTTATCAATCCTCCATCTCTCTGTTTCGCCAGTAAGAACCGATTTCAAATACTCAGCTGTGTGAGACTGATCTAAATCAATTAAGCTTATTGAAACACTTTGTAAAGTGAAATCATGATCAAAGTAGTGTGCAGTAATTCCTAAATATGCCACAGTATTTAGGGTCTCAGTCCATACATCGCATGTTAAAACAACAGTGCCAGCCTGGCCAATCTCATTTTTCACGATGTCTACATAGAAATGGTATTTTCCTTCAATTAGTTCTTTGATCCGTTTTCGATTGGGAACTTTGTAAAGTGGAAAGGAAATCCGGAGGACATCTCTAAATTCCTCTGCCTCTACAAAATTGTAAGGCAAATTCTGCTTTGCAAGCAGACGAATTATCGCATCGGTCAGCCTTTCATGTTTCTGCCCACCCTCTATTTATGAAAAAAAGAAAATTAGAATGCAATGCAGTTTAAAAAAAAAAAGGTATTTAAAAAAATTATGTAAAAGTCCGGGCCCCAGCTTCTTTACTTACCTACGGCATCCGTCATGCATGCAAATATTAGATTATAAAGAATTACGTTTGTTGTTGACAACCATTTATTGCATCCGGTAACCATTGCATCAATTGTATTAACATGTATAAACAAGTACTTATAAATATTATGGGTATATTTGGCTGTGTTCCCACAGCTATGATAACTTTTAACCAATATTTTTAAAATAAAGGATGGGTCTGATACGATACAGATACTATTTATTTTATTGCCGACGCACGTTTCGGTGTTACACCATTTTCAAGGCTAGCATAATAGTAACCAATTATTTTTTACAAACAATAGGGAGTAATCGTGAAAAGCTTCTTCTCTATTGATGATCAATCAGTCTTTATGTATTTCTGGGGGACCGGGTCCAGCCTCCACCTCAGCTCGACGGCACAATTCTCCCGATGGCGTTAAGGTCAATTCCACCTATGTTTTCGGAGCTGTGGAATGTCCACCAAGCCACTCTCGACGACGAGGATCGAACAAAAAATTTTTGCGAGGGTTGGCATCCAACCATTTGGAAGGCGATTGAAAATATACGGAAAGATCAGAGTTTAGTCATAGACCCTGTGCATGGACTATGTGACCGGTCGGAAGACACTGCCAGAAATTTTAAACGGTATAGGCCATGCTATCCGATTGAATTGAAAGTCTTATTGAAGATCATCACCATCATATTTATGTTATTGTTTACCTTGAATAAATATTTAATTTCCAGTATGTGATCAGTTCGTCGTATTTCTTTTATAGTTATTATTCACAAGTATTTATGTTATTATTTAATTTTTACACTCTAGCATTATTGTTTACCTTTTATTTTCTGTATGTGAATAGTTACTTGTTTTTCTTTTATAGTTATTAATTACAAGAAGGATACTGAAGCAGTTAGGGTGTGGCAAATGTCCTACACCCGTTGCCATTGTATATATCAAAATAAATGTGCCGAGTTGACTGAGTGACGAAACGAATCAGGGAAGAATTGAAAGTGTCGAGTTGACTGAGTGACAAAACGATCTTGGGACGAAGCGAATGTGACCAAAAGTGACAGTGACGAAATGAAGTGTGACGACCAGAAGCATCTTTATTACTTTAAAAATGGAGGGGTGAGCCAATGGCCATGTGGTTTCGGGGGGGAGGGGGTTAAAGATTTTCCACATCGTAGCCACAGAAGGGGAAGGAGGGGTAAAAATATTTTTTTGGGGTTGCTATTTTTTGGCCACGTGGTTTATGGACGATCCCTTATAGGAGATTCCAAAAGGGGTCGTCCATAAATTACGTTAACTCTTGAAGGGGGGGGGGGGGGCGTTTTTGTGGGGGTCTATATGGCGTTACGTAACGCTTCTTTTGAGATTTATTTTAAATTAAATTTGTGGGATGGTTAAATTTATAAAAAAAGAACACGTAGAAAAGCGTTTATTTAACTTTTACAGTCAGTTTATTTTGTTTTTTTCAAAATTTCAATTACAGAATTATTATTAGCAAGACTTACAAGTATATGGAGATGCTTTATAACTATTACGGGTACGAAAACCTTTATCCGAAATTTATTGAGGTAAATGAAAATTGTACAAGACCTAGGCAAATCAAGGCTTGGTAAAAACTTTTCTGGAGGATGTCGGTAACGGCACCACAGAAGGCCTGCGCACAGAAAAGTCATGCATTATTACATCACACTAAAGCAGCTATTGTTAATCGTATTTCTACCAATAATATGCTTTAAATTTGGCCGTTTGATGATGTAACAATGTATACAGTTTCTGTGCGCAGGCCTTCTGTCTAGGTGGTGGTTACGGTCATGCTTTGATATCTTTTTTTTTTTTTTTTTTTTTACTGTACCTTCTCTGCTTAATAAGAAATGATCCTTTTATTTTTATAATTTATTGAGAATTTTGTACGGAAAAAAAAACAAAAAACGTGCCAGTGACAGCAGCCATGTGGTAGAATCATGGCCACCCGTAGCTGGTACATTTTCGAGAATTTTCTTAATCTTTTTCCCCACGCGAATTCCTTAATAGGAGATTAATCCTTCCGAGGTGGGTATAGGGAGGTAGTGGAAGCCCCGAGTTCATTAATTTTATAACCCTTTTATTCCCCATTTTTTTTTTTTTATTGATCATTAAAGGAAAATGATTTTCTCGAATGTAGTATTTAGAAAACGTGAAAAGAGCTCTATCATCTTTCATTTTTTGTCATTTTTGATCAAATGACACATCACATGCCATATGTTGCTATTTGAAAGATCACGGGACTGCTACTCCCATAATTCCGACCCCCACTTGGACAATTTGGACCAAACTTACTGTAGTGGTATAGTAGTGTAGATCTTGCTTAGATGAATCTGCATATCAGATTTCACTCCTTTACATGCTTATAAACCGCGTAGACCGGACGTCTCCTTTAACTCTCTCCCCCGTAACTACAATCAGTGAGCCAATCAAAACTAAACTAACTAGGAGAGGCTGCGACGTTGGTGAAACTGAATAGGGTGGGATTTGGCGTATAAGTTAAGGGTCCTTGCCTGTGTATGTGTTCACAGCCATAGCGCACATCATTCGCCTGTTTGCAAGATAATTGACCTGAAAATTGAATTTTTTTCATTCCTTATTAAAAATTACAATTAAAAATGCATTTTTATTTACTTTTTCAATTCTAAAAATTATTTCGGAGTGATGTGAATAAATCGGGGTAGCTACCTTGCAGTCCAAAAAAATTTTGAAAACCAAAACACCACTGGCCCCAAGAATTTCGGATAATGAGTTACACGCTGAATTAAAATATACTACTTATAATGATTGTAATAAATGATATCTGTAATGCCAGGGATGGATGAAGGTAAGCCACAATACCACAGAATAACACGTAACAGACAGCTCAGCATTTCTATATCCACAGATTCTGCCATGAATTTTTGCGTGGTGCTGCATGATGACAGTTTCTGGAAAGAATTGGCAGTGCATGATTGAGGCTGAGACGACAATGAGAGACAACTAAAACTGTAGAGAATGGAGACGCTTTCAAATACGGCTAAAACTCAAGAAAGTCAAGAACTGATTGTTGGGACCGATTAATGTTAGTTTCTTTGACCAAGGCCTTCTAGATCTTACGATTTTGCTCAGACACATTTGCCTCTGATTAGACAAAGTTTGCCCCTCTTTCTCATTATTATTATTTTTTTTAATTTCAATATCTGAAAAATTCCCACTGAGAAACAAATCATTATCTTTCTGAAAATTAATGGTTTTAACAATTGCTACATATTTTGTCAAACCCTGC
>JAHWFO010092549.1:2057262-2087265 GCA_023313115.1 Rhysida immarginata
TTTGGATACATTTTGTGGGAAGTGCTCCATGAAACACTTTTCTAGCTGTCTTACAAATTAAAACACAAGCAAAAAAGAAAACACGTGTACGACACAGACAGAAGCTTCTATCATGCCTGCCCGCCTCGACAGTAGTGTTGTTGGAAGTATCGATATATCGATCTAGCGCGGACGATCCGATTCGATATATCGTCTCTAGTACGATATCGAGTCGGAAGAATCGATTTGTTAGAAATCGGTTAACAAACGTGAGGAGGCAGCGACAAGGTTATGTGCATGCGCGACTGAAATATAGTTCCTAACATAATATACTTCTGAAAAGGTGTCTACTAAGAAGTTTGAAAAGGCTTGGCAAGTGCTGTATTAATTTAATATATTAAGTTTGTAAAATATCTAGAGTCAATACTAGCAAGTAATAATTATATTTAAAATAACGCCAGGCCCCTGAGTGGATGCCCCCTGACCCACGGTAATGCAGCACAATGCAGCCGAAGTAATCACAGCAGTTTTAAACAACTGCCACTCCTCTTCAACAGTAACATGGACTTTTGCCTGGTCACCCTCGATGAGGAATGTGATCACCCGTGCGTTCTCGTTGCTAATTTCCTGCTTTGCATGCAGCTCTGCGGGTGCCGTGCAGTGCAGCATTCACAGGGGTTTGTTCGGGATCTTTACACCTTTTTACCTCGTACACAACGTTTTTGTGGGGAAAATGATATTCGGAATAGTTGTTAGTTTTGACCTTCCCTACCACCTCTCCAAGTCATAAACATCCTGTATCTGTATAAGATTGACAGAGTTGGGTCCGTTATTGTTTTGCATAATGCGAAATAATGATTGATCCGATTATGTTGCTAACGCGTTGCTGATGATGATTGTGTAAACCCCTCTACACCCTACAAAGACAATTCCTTATTACCCGGCAAGAAACATTCCTTACTGCCTTCCTACTATCCTACTCTCAACCCAGCCTTCAAAGCCCAAAGTCGATTCATACTATCGTCCGTCAAAGATTTTCTATCCAAAACTAGACTACTCTCCCCAACGGCTAAGGCCTATCGGATGACTGATGCCAGAGACTGTCAGAGAAATTGTCATTCTCTCTACTGTCTCTGATTGATATTCACTAACCAAACTTAACACTCATTTATTTATAGAAGACCTAAAAGAGGAGGAAAGACCTAGAAGAAGAAAAGAACTAAGATCGTCAGTCAGGATAATAAAGATGGCCTTGCGTCAGTCAAGTTTGATAATCTCTATCCATTCGGCTTTGGTTTGACTGACCGCGACGCCTCGCCACCTGGTGGCCAACAGACGCGCTGCGCTACAGAGTTTCCATCTCTGGTGTATTATTATCAATCTCTATGGTGGAGAGGGAATCTCTCACAAATAAGTAAATGGAGAATTTCTACCAGTTTCCTTGTGATATTCCTCGTAGATGTTATCAAGAACGGATATTCCTACCTTCATCCGTTTTTGATGTCATGTATAAGTAATAAATACAAATTAAGTGAAAGTTGACAATAAATGATAAATGGAACGTATTCGGATTTCTTTCTTGAAAATGGATTCAGAAGGAAATCCGAAAACGTCCCATTTATAATTTATCATTCATTCGATGTCATCTTTCATTTAATTTTCATTTATTATTTATACATAACATCTACGAGAAATATCACAAGGAAACTGGTAAAATTTATTATTTCATTTTATTTCTATTTTGTTTTATTTATTTTAAAACAATTATAAAATTTTAACTAGGTAATCAATCAAGAAAATAAACAATGTTCTTAACAATTAGCACCTCTACCAACCGCGAAGAGACGCGAAGGCTAAGCCCACCCTTCAAGCTCACATGTATTTGTAACATTTGTAACTTTTAACCTAAACTCATATTAAAAAAATAAAAAATAAAAAAAAAACTTGATTTGTTACAAATTGAACCCGGATAGTCTTAATCCATAGTGTAATCTGGAACAATTCAATCTAATAAGTGGATCACATTTTTTATTTGGATTTTCCAAAAGTAAGAATGGATAATGATCGAAAAAGAAGAATGAGGTGAAGTTAATGCGAGAGCCATGATGTTTCGCTAGAATGACGTCATGCGGACGCGAACCCTAGCGGTCAATTGAGGCAGAGCTCAAATCAACTTGAGCCATGGAAGAAGTAGAATTCTACTTCTTCCATGCTTGAGCTTTGAAAACTGATGTTAGGAAAATTATATTTAAAAATTTACTTAAGTTATAAAAAAAATTATAAGTCGAATTAGAGTTAGTTTATTGTCCTTTATATTATAAAATAATTAAATTTGACTTTTATTGATAGGTGATTTTTTGGAATTGTGTTAATTTTGTCTTTGAAAACATGACATTTTTTATAGACTTCAAATATTCTTTACTGTTCTCATTTTCTCTAAATTATTTCTCTACATGGGAGGCAGAACTTGGTTATCAAGGGAGATAATGACTCATTAAAATTTTTGACTTATGACCACTGCTTAAATGCCTTAGTAGTATGTCCAAATGACAGGAATTGAAACACCTATTTATTGAAATACCCCACTACTGATGATTACCATATCTTTTATCTTGTCCAATAAAGATACAAGCAAGAACAGATGAATGTATGAAATTGTTCCCCCCTTCATCTGTTCTTGATACAAGTAAAATTTTAATATTTCTTTCCTCGTATAAAATTCAGTACAACGCCATATAAAATGCATACAGTAATAAATAACATTGCATTATTTTAAAATTGTTTTGTGCTTTAAAATTAAAAACTGAGGCAGGTAAAATACAGTATTAAAATATCAAATTAATATTAATTTCTTTTTTTAATAAAGAAGATTAAAACCAAAACAATATTAAAGTAATCAGATATTTTAAAGTGCCTTTTGCCATTTCCTCCAATAAAGCCAGCATTATGAACAAATATGCAGTTATCTATGTCAGTCATTTAGCTTAATTCATCATCATGCAATCCCCTCCACTCTTCAGGCAATGGTAAACTGAAAACGGTAATTTAGTTGGGAGACTCCTCAAAAACCAGATGTGAGCGAATGTTGAAAGACAGCATCCCACACCATTACTCCAGAAGCAGTCTGCTGTGTTGAAGGTGTATATATGATGGAATGTGCCTGTCACTGGTCTTCCGACGGACACGTATAGGACTCTCACTCGTGCCCAGATAGAAATGACTTTCATCTGAAAACACCAACATCTGTTCATGTCTCCATTTAGACCATTGGAGGCACATCTGACTCTGTTATGGTTTATGTGGCAGTCTCGCCAGTTCTACTTCCAAGAAATGATTGCAAACAATCTGGGCTGACAGATGTGATGTAACTGTGGCTCTCATTCAAGTGTGGGTGTGACTGTTGGTCTGCTAAAGTAGTGCCAATCCTCATAGTTATCCAAAAGTCTTTGCTGTCCAGAATTACATCTGTGGGTGGATAATCCTTCCTCTTTCCACCATCTCTAACAGCCATGCAAAATATAGTCAGTTATTGTTTGATTTTTTTTTAATGCTCACAACACTGTGTGGTTATCCACACTATAACATTTATTGGATATCTAATGGTATGCATATCTTTGATAACCTGGGGAATATCCACTGGTTATTATATTTTGGACTTGCATATTATGACATAATTACAACATTATTTCAATGTCCATTAAGTGTTTCTGGAGTTTATGATAAGCACAATAGGAAGAGCATTTAGGCTGAATGGCCAGTAGTGTGATGGAAGTCGAAAGCATGGAATGGGGAAGGAAGGTGGTAGACATGTTGGAGAAATTGGACCAATGTATATAGTACAGGAGATGGTAAAAATGTGAAACAAAAGGATGCAAAAAATAAATACGTAATTACTTGACATTGAAAAGGAAACATACGATAAAATAAATTGTGTGAATAAAATAAATAAATAAATAAGAAAACCATGCTAAGGATATAGATGACTTGTAATGGGAAATACAAGATCTATAAATTAGAATATTGCAATTTGAACAATTTTTTCATTTTTTATAGCGATGGAGTATAGGGGTAAGTGCTACCATGCATTGGATGAAAGAAGAACTGTCCAAGTTTATGTGCCTTGCAAATCCAATAACTCCCCTGGTGGCACTGCACATATCCATTCAGTAACCAGTTTCCTCCCACACTTGGGTCAGCATGTTTGCTGTCATTGCCTCCCACAATTCAGGCAGATTAGTTGATAGTGGTGGCAGCTGCAGTAGAAGAAGTTAATATCCTGCCAACCTTCCTGGCCAATCCATCAATGAATTTGGCAGTAGGGTGCACTTCAGATATTTTGGCCACATCGAGAAGAAACTTAAAGTAAATTGCATAAATTAAGCAATAAATAAATAAATATATATATAAATAAATAAATAAACATTGCCAAGGATACAGTAAGTATGACTTTGCTTAATAACTTTGAGGCAGATCCACACTTTGTTCATAAAATTTTTTTTATACTTACTTACTTTTCAAACCCGCTTATCTGGTAGGGCTGCCCGATCTTCAGTGATCGCGATCTTCCGCCATCAGGCGCATGTCCACAATTTTTTTATTGTACATACAATATATCCACATTTCAACTGCACTTACTCAACTTTATTAGGTTAATATCCATAATTTCTAGAAGTGCCTTTTGTTGTTTTGCTTTGACTTCACATATTTTGCACAAGTCTTGTATTTTATCCATGGCATTGTTGGTTTATGTTAATTTAATTTACTTTATTGTATGTTTCTTTTCAGTGTAACTATTTTATTTTTGCATCCTATCCTTAACTTTTTTCACCTCTCCTGTCTCCACAGAGTTCAGGTTATCTTATAAGGTTTATTATAACTTAAAGAATATATTAAACGGGAAAGGCAAAAGATTTATCTGCTCATAATATATAAATAATACAATGTAATTACATTTAATGTTAATTTTATGTACAAAGTGTCTCAAAATTAACTTTATAGTTTGGGAAGTATGTTGCCTCAAAATAAATGGTTTCTTTTCAAATAAATGCCTCAAAATGCATCACTTTAATAATAAATATTTTCATTTTTATTTATTTCATTAAACATGAAATTTTAAATTGGATATATTGTCAATGATGGCAAAAGTTACTCCCAAAATATCGTCATGTGACGGATAACACTCTAGTAAATATCATGTGAAAAGCTCCCCTTCATCTGTTCTTGCTAGTACCTATACCTCTCAAAATACTTGATAACTATCATAGAATCTAAAAATCTGTTAATGCCAATAGAAGTTGTGGATGGGCTATTTGTTGGTGGCCTTCCGATGACCTGATTATGCAAATTAGGATGTATGCAAAATTCATCTCATAAACCGTAACAGAAGGGACCAATTTCCAATTACAAACCTGTTCTGCATTCAATTATCAATACAGGGTGGTTTTAATTAAAATTCAACTTTCAAAAAGCTGTAAAAAAAGAACTGTTGGTCAGAATGACCTGAAATTTGACCTGAATATATGCAAAGAAGGGGGAAATGGGGCATAAAAAAATATGCAAGATGGCGCTCCAGTGAAGCGGCTGCTCAACAAGCATTTCGGAAATGATAAGAATTATCAGCCGTCATATTCCAACAGCCTAGCCACCAAGATCACCTGATCTTATTCCTTGTGACTTCTGGCTGTGGGGTTATCTGAAAAATGTTGTGTTCAGTGGTCCAATTGCAAACTTAGCAGAATTGAAGACACACATTGCGTAACACATTCACAACGTCAAACCTGATACGGTCTGATCTATTGTGGAACATGCTGTTTCTCGGTTTCAACTTGTGGCAGGAAACGGTGGACAGCATAATGAATGTTTATTGCACAAGTCTTGCGATAAATAAAAACTGATTTCATTGTTGCTTTTTCTGTGCTTTTTTGGCTTCAGGATAATTAAAAACCGATTTTTCCCATCCCAACTTGGAAGTCATTTTTTTTTTTCTTTTCTTATGCCATCATACCATTCCCCCCTTCTTTGCGTATATTCAGGTCAAATTTCAGGTCATTCTGACCAGTGGTTCTTTTTTACAGCATTTTGAAAGTTGAACTTTAATTATAATCGCCATGTACAATTAAAAAAAACAAAACATAATCGGATGAATAGATCACTCAAAAATGAAATTGAAACATTCCTACATATTTAGATGTCTGTCCTGATAAAGCCGTGCTGCAGCAGCAGTATTCTCATTAACAGCACCATAGCACATGACCGTGGCAGCCATTTCCTTTACTATGTACTTTGCCATAATAGTGTACAATTGAACATGAAGATGGCACTGTTCTGAAATATCCAGAAATATGCAAACCTGGATGGGTATGTGACATGATTTACATGTAGAAATGTTTCAGTTTCAATTTTGAGTTATCTATTCATCCAATTATGATCCTTTTTTTTTATTTGTTCATAATTGAATGTGGAACAAATTTGTAATTGGAAATTGGTCCCTGTCTGTTATGGTTTATGAGATAAATTTTGTATGTTTCCAGATTTGCATAATCAGGTCATCGGAAAGTCACCAACACATAACCGCCCATGACTTCCTATTTGTTGACATTAACAGATTTTTCAACTCTATGATAGTTATCAAGTAATTTAAGGAGTATAGACTTTTTGACCACCTTGTATAATTATTACTTCAATTAAGATTCCACAAATTTAATATCAGTAATTGTATGCTAATTTTACAGGAAGAAAACATGGATTTATGCAGTACCATTGAAGACTGCTATGAAGTTTTATCTACATTTGCAAAAGGTTATAATTTTATAGTTTTACCAAAATTATGTACAATCTAATTTTTAAGAAATTTCTTTACCTCAATTTTTGACGTCACCTAAAATTTAAATTTATATATACTGTACCTACCTTCTTAATAATAATTTTAAATGATAAATTTATTTTGATGTAGATTATTATATCCCTAGTGAGAAAGCTTTGATTAAAGATGGTGCACCAACATCATTAGAATTTTTACGGAATTGGGTTACTCCCAATATACCAGTAACATTTAGAAATGCTATTAGTCACTGGCCAGCATTAAAGAAATGGACAAACAGTTATCTCAGGTTATATTCAAAATAAACTAATAGTTTATATTATTAGATATTAATTTACATTTTTATATAGGTAGCCCCCCTGCTCTTATGACCCAATGAATTCTAAAACAATTCATAGATACTGCTCTTAAATTAAGAATTGATAGATACTGTATTTCATTAATGAAATGGCCATTTCACCATCATATCACTATGCATATCACCTTACATCTAAATTTTTAAAATTTTTTAGTTTGAGCATCTGTAAAAAGAAATATTTTAAATAATCCCTCAATTAGGGTGGCCATGTTAAATCGACACTGAATACAAAAGTTTGGATATAAATATTGATTTTATTCTGACTACCCTATAATTTATATACAAAGAACTAGCGGGGAGGCTGTGGCCTGGTGGGCTTTCACTGAACACAACTTCTGTGAAGTTAAGCTACATCAGGCATGGCTGGTCACCGGATGGGCGACCATCAATGATAGACAATCTTCAACCCCCCCCTGGCTGCTGTAACTTTCATACAGCAGTCGTGAATCCAGGTCCATCCAGGAACCCAACTCGTTGGCCTCTGGCCATGCAGGCCCTGGATGGATGTATTGGATCCCAATTCATAAAATAAAAAAATAAAAAAAATTAATGATTTTAAAAATATTTATGATTAATAAATACATTATTTAAGTCATCATCATTATCATCATCTTGGCAGTGCACAGTTTCGATGACCCATTAGTTATATTATTGGGTTCATCATCCTGTCCATACTCCTTTTCCACTCTCAAGCTGTTGGACTGCACAATTAGATGATATCTAGTCCAGTACAATCTCTGAAATAATCTAATCATGTTCACTCTTCCTCTTCTTATTCCTTTATTCTTCTCTGCATTACAGTCTTTATCATTCTGTTGTCTGCCATAAAAGTAAATCAGCTGTTTCACCAGAATGATTCCCAAACAATCGATTCAATCCACGATATATCGATGGATCTTTCCTTCTCATTCCTGTTATACAAGGTTGGGACACATTAATATGACCACCTCTCCTCGAACATGTTGGAACATCCCATGGTATGCAGATGAAAAATCATTGCATATCATTAAAAGTTGACAACAGCAGACGTGTAGTAGCATCCGTTAACACAGCAATTGTCGCTGTCATGGGCAGAGCAAGTGAAACGTCGGACCTCCAAAAGGGGATGATCATTGGCTATCGGGCCAAGGGGGGGGGGCAGCATTTCAGAAACGACCACCTTTGTGAACTGCTCTAGGGCTGCCGTTGTGAAGGTGTACCGTGACTGGACGAACCAGACAGTTTCGAGCAACCGAAGAGGTAATTGTGGGGCCCCATGGGCCATCGATCCTAGAGGCGAGTGTCGGTTACGACACCTGGCCAAGACCAATCGGCCTGCCACTGTTGAGCAATTGACACAGCAAATGAACAGTGGGGCCACTAGGCGTGTCAGCACCAAGACAGTGTAACGATCCCTCTTGAGGTTGGGGCTCCGGAGCAGGTGTATGGTAACAGCACCCATGTTGATGCCTGTGCATCGCCGAAAACACCTCCAATTTGCAATGGTCTATCGCCATTGGACCTTGACCGGGTGGCAGAGGGTTGCTTTCTTTGACGAGTCGCGATTTCTGGTGAACAGAGTGGATGGACCGTGGAGAATTCACTGGGAAGCATCTGAGAACAAGCATCCCGACACCATCGTTGGCAGACGACAGGCTGTTGGGGGAGGTGTGACTGTTTGGGGGATGTTTTCGTGGTATGACCTGAGTCCACTGATACCGCTGGAGGGTACACTGAATGTTGTTCGTTACCTGACGATGGTCGCAAACCAGGTACCCCCTTCATGTCGACAGTGTTTCCTCAGGGTGAAAGCACCTTTCAATAGGACAATGCTCCCTGCCATACTGCCAAAATTGTCAATGACTGGTTCGAGGAGCATGAGGATGAATTCAAGCTATTCCCATGGCCACCAAACTCCCCGGACCTCACTCCATTGAACATTTGTGGGACCATCTCGATCACCATGTCCGCAAGCTGGACCCTCCACTATGCACGGTGATGGAATTACGGGATGCACTGATCGCCAAATGGTCCCAGATACCTGCAACCACCTTCCGAGGACTTACTGACTCTCTGCCACGTCGACTAGCTGCTGTGCCTGCCGCCGAAGGTGGACATTCCGGATACTAGCAGGTGGTCATATTAATGTGTCCCGACCCTGTATATAAATTCTGGTCACGGTCAGCTCACCTTTTGTAGCCGTTTATGCCTCCGATGATGGTGATATACTGAAACCAAGAACGGACGAAAATAATGAAATAATAATTCTTGCTGAAACGCATTAGGCCCAATGAAATAGTTTACCATATCACCTTGTCTGATTCTTATTTTTCTACAGTCAAGGATGGTTATCAGAAGTTCAGGGCATATAATTCTGCTTCAAATGTATATAGTAAAGCTTCAATTAATTTTATCATAAAAGACAATACAATAGACTTTCTTTTCCATGAGTCTATCTACACAGAACTCATTCTTCATAAAATTGCAGAAAACATGATAAGAAAATTTTTAGTTAATTAATAAACAGGAACAACCACAGTGATACGGGAACAAAGTTTTTATTGCCTTACGCGTTTCGACATACCATCATTGTCAGAGGCTAACAATGTTACAAGGAAAAACTGGAAAACGGTGCCCCTTATATATCCCCCTTAATTCGCGGACCTAATAGAAGGCTCATCTGATGTGCCGACCTAAGGTATAGCTCTTCCGGTCATCTAGTCCAATTACAACCCCCTGACAAAAGTATTAGACCACTGTTAATATTAATGGAGGGTTCGGAAGAAAACATTTTATTTGCACAACGCATTGGAAATGGAAAATAAAACAAAAATATTGCAAGAATGTACATTTGTTCTAGTACATGTAATGCAACTTGCAGCTTACAAAACAAATTTGAATTTGTATAATAAATTGATGAAAAACAACACTCATGGACAAAAGTATTAAACCACCTCATTTTGAGGACAAAACTATTAGACCATACTCAAAATTTAGAATTATTTTCCCTCTTACAATGGGTCAGACCCGATATGTCAATCATATGTAAAGTAGCTTTGCTTTTTCTAAGAAAAAATTTCTGTTAATCACTTATTCGTAATAATTTTCGCACGAAACATGGGTCATGGCAAAGAACTGTCGAGGGCCATAAAAAAAAAGAATTGTTGAACTGGGAAAGGAAAACTATTCACAGAGACACATTGCAGGCCTTCTTGGTGTCAGTAAAACTGCTGTACTGTACACTTTGAATAAGTATAAAGCAACAGGGGATATTAAAAACATCAAACGTTGTGGACGTCCACATGCAACCACCATGGCTGAAGATAGAAAACTGAGAAATATCTGCAAACCAATGCGCAATGCTTCATCATCAGAGATTGCAAATGAATGGCAAACCTATGCAGTGCACGTTTCAAGCAAAACAACAATCCGTCGTCTAAATGAGGTGGGATATGTATCACGGAAAGCCAAGACCAAACCTCTCATCACACTGTGGTAAGCCAAAATTTGACTTCATTGGGTTAAGCAACATTAAACTTGGACTGTTCAGGACTGGGAATCAGTGATTTTTTTCGGTTGAAAGTAAATGTTGTATTGGCTATGGTGACAATATTGGCGATAAAGTTTGGAGACTACCTAATGAAACGTTTTACCCAGTTTGCCTCAAGAGAAGTGTTAAGTTTCTTGCTGGAATCATGATCTGGAGATGTATGACAGCAAGTAGCCCAGGAAATAAGTGTGTGGTGAAAGGAACTGTTAATGCAAAAGCTTACCAAGAAGTTTTGGAATATCATTTGCTATCAACAATGGAGGAAAAGTTTGGTGATAATGCATGCATATTTCAGGATGACAACGCTTCTTGTTACCGATCCATTTCAGTGAAAGCTTGGAAATTGAAGATTGGCATTACAAGCTTGGACTGACCTCCCAACAGTTCGGATCTCAATCCCATTGAGAATCTGTGGGGTTTACTTAAGAAAAATGTTGCAAAAGAATGAGCAATCACAATTGAACAGTTGAAGTGTGCAATTATGAAATGCTGAAAGGAAATTCCTGCAGAAATGTGCTCAAAATTGGTACATCAAATGCCTAATAGAATAAATGCAGTAATTAAAGCAAAAGGTGGTCCTACCAAGTATTAAAGTGCTTGTTTTTTCACCTGGTCTAATAGTTTTGTCCTCATTTTGAGGACAAAACTATTAGATCACCATAAGTGTTGTTTTTCATCAATTTATTATACAGATTCATATTTGTTTTGTAAGCTGCAAGTTGCGGTACATGTACTAGAACAAATGTACATTCTTGCAATATTTTTGTTTTATTTTCTATTTCCAATGCGTTGTGTAAATAAAATGTTTTCTTCCGAACCTTCCATTAATATTAGCAGTGGTCTAATACTTTTGTCAGGGGGTTGTAGGAAATCTATGAGGCTGTCTCTCTCGAAAGCTGTTTGGTTGTTGAGGAGGGTGCTGTTCGAATGTTTTGATCTCCTTATCTCCATCTCCTCGTGCATAAATATTTTGTCTCTATCCTTCCCTCTCCAGAGTATGTTCATACAGGCGTCGATGTCTACCAGTTGTGATGTCTTTGTTCCCGTATCACTGCGGTTGTTCCTGTTTATTAATTATATCGTGATACTAGTCGTGAATTTCATCAAAATTTTTAGACATGTGCAGAACATTGCATTTTATTGTATCTGAAAAAAGATATTTTGATTGACAGTTATTTTCCTTCTTTATATTTGCTCTTAATAAGCTTGCATGCTTATTGCTGTGTTAAAAGATAAAACCAGTCAGAATTCTCTGTTTTCTTCCTGCTATGTACTGCAAGGCCTCCATCAACTTCATCAAGAAGGACAGTACAGAGAACTCTATATTTCATAGTGAAAAACATTATTGCTGTTAAATTTAACTTATATTTAGCTAATGCTCATTTCATTTTCTTTTAATCATCCTGTATATCATCTTTAAATCAGAGTCATGATACAGTGTTTAATAAAGAAATGATTTTTAGACATTTTTCTTTTTATGTAGGGAAAAAATAGGTGAAAAAAACGTGACTGTGGCTATAACCCCAAATGGATATGCAGATGCTGTGCATCAGGTGCTTCTTTATTAGACTCTACAGTGGAATTTGACTTATTTGGACACCTTTGTGACTGAGTATAACTGGGTATTAGTGTAGTATGCCTCCAGATTAGAGTCACTTCACTGCAATCATTTACAGTAACTGTTTAAAGTAATTCTTATGTTCCGTATCTGGAAAAGCTAGATGTATGCATAAATGGGGAAAAAAAATTACAAGTTGTCTTTTATTTAGGATTGAGAAGAATGTATCTGACTTAGAAGAGGTGTCTGACGTGATATTCCACTGTAAATTAAGAATGCTTATATTTTGATTTCTTCTGTAAGATTTTCTAAACTTATGTCCAGGGTTATTTTATGATGCCAGAAGAAAGACAAATTCCATTTAATTATTTTCTGGATATCATTGAAAAAGAGACCACAGCAAATGGCATATTTTACATCCAGAAACAAAATTCAAATTTTTTAAATGATTTCCCAGAACTTCATTCAGATTGTGAACTGGATATTCAATGGGCTTCTGAAGCTTTAGGTATCACTTGCCAAATTTATTTTTTAAGATTGTAATGAAGGATACTTTTAGCAAACATGATACTTTGATTAACAAATTTAAGAAAGAATAAAAGATTTTGTGTATTACAGGAAAGCTGCCTGACGCTGTTAATTTTTGGATGGGAGAAGAAAATGCAATAACATCATGTAAGACACTTGGTTACATTTCTGTTTTCATTCAATTATGCATGTGGTGCAATTAATTTTATTATGTTTGCTTATGCAGTGCATAAAGATCATTATGAAAACATTTACTGTGTAGTAAAAGGACAGAAGACTTTTACTTTATTTCCACCAACAGATTTCCCTTGGATTCCTTATGGTGAGTTTCCCATGAAATGGTAAGTAGAACAATAAAAGATAAATTGGTAAAACAATAGTACATTCGCACAAGCCTACCACCAGGTCATAAATCGGATTCAAAAAAGAAAAAAAAAACGTTTAGCAAAAAAAAAAATTCTTCTTCTTCTTCATCTTTTCCCACTTCTATGTGGGGTCGCTGGTTTTGATGAGCTTTCTCCATTTCTCTCTGTCCTCTGTCCATTTCCTTCTGAGACCCTTTGATTTCAGATCTTCATCCACCATATCTTGCCATCTTCTCTTGGGTCATCCTCTTTTCCTCCTTCTCTCCACTTTCATGTTCATAGCTCGTTTGCCAGTGTAGTTCTCGTCTCTTCTCATTACATGGCCAAACCATCTCAGTCTATTTTCTTGGATTTTATTTTCAGTATCTGTAACTTTCACTGTCCCTCGGATACGCTCATTTCTAATCCTGTCTGCTTGTGTCACTCCGCACATCCATCTCAACATTCTCATTTCTGCCACCTTCATCCTTTGTATATTGGACTTTTGTAGAGAGAGTGTTTCCAGTCCATACAGCATTGCAGGTCTCACCACCGTCCTGTAAACTTTGCCCTTTAGACGCACAGGGATCTTCTTATCGCAGAGGACTCCAGCACACTTGATGGCCTCCGCATTTCTATCCACCACTCTTGAACATCCTCAAAATCCCTGCAAACTCTCTGCAGGACTGCTTCTTTAAATCTGTGCCTCAAAACTGTATCCTTTAATTTGAACCACTTGATCTTCTTCACCTTAGCTTTACTCTTCACTTTTTCCCTGACTGCATGCATTGAAAGTTGGAGGTCCATGAGCAATGGGCGGTGTTGCGCTGCCACGTGGTCACTAGGGATGACTTTGCATTTCTTCACTTCTTTCAGATATTTTCTCCTGTACAGAAAGTAGTCAATCTGTATTCTATTTACACCACTTTTGAAGGTGATCAAGTGCTGTTCTTTTTTTGTTGAAGAAAGAGTTGGCCAGAGCAAAGTCGAAAGCTCCAGCGAAATCTATGATTTGTTCACCTTCTTGGTTCAATTCTCCAAAACCATGCCCTCCATGGATTCCTTCTATGCCTCTGTTATTGGCTCCAATGTGTCCATTAAAGTCCCCTCCGATGATCACTCTCTCTTTCTCTTCCAGTTGTCTTAGCTCTTCATCTGTGGTTTTCCAGAAGGCATCCTTCATCCCCATACTTGTACCAATCTGTGGGGCATAAGCACTCACTATATGAATTGTTTCCCCTATATCCAGCTTCATCCTGATAATCCTGTCACTTCTGCGGCTTACTTCTATGACATTTTCCTTCATCTTTCGTGAGATGATGATCCCTACTCCATTTCTGCCCTCCTTGCTTGCGCTGCTGTAGAATATCTTGTACCCCTCTCCTATACCTTGTCTCAAGTTTAGTTGAGATTGATGTCACGAGTGAAACGGTTACAGTTTGTCCGCATGAAGAAATAGTTTGAATAAATTTCTGTATAAAATGATCAAAATTTCTGCCTGCAATCGTAATTCATATTTTTCTCCTCAATATAATAAAAAATCGGCGGATAGAAAAGTCATTTGACGAATTTTAAAAAATTAAAAATTAACGGCGGAAGGATACGATTTTGTGTACTGTCTGATTAGCAACATTTTTCGGTGACGTCACTCTCAACTGAGGCTGAGACAGGGTATAGTTCTCTTGCCTTGTCTCCCTTCCATTATGTTTCTTTGACATCAATCTTTCTTCTTTCCATCATGTCCACAATTTCCCTTCCTCTTCCTGTCATGGTGCCCACATTGAATGATGCAATCCTGAGTAGTAAAGATCTTCGAGCTAGTTTCTTAGTCGCACCCGCTCTCGATGCGATAACCCTAGCATACTTTTCACAGTCCTCGGGCGCCTAAGGAACTGCACGTTGCCTACAGCGGGGAACGCCCTAGCATTTTCTGAGTCATGGATATCCTGATAAAGGCTTGGCAGGATGTTTTACAGTCGGATGCCCTTCCTGACGCTAACCCTCCTCCTCCATATGGTGTTGTTGTTTTGTTTTGTTTTTTGTTTTTTTTTGGCAAAAAAATATTAATATCTCTAAAAAGGCTTACCCAATTGACTTAAAAACATATGCTAAGGCACAATTTAAGGTATCCTCTATCTATGTATAATTTTTATTCGGTTCTGCTATTTGCCGTTTCTGAGGAGTTAACTGCACAAAATTGGTCACATACATATGGATTTGAATTTTTTTTTTTTTTTTTTTTTTTTTTAATTTCTTTAGCTTTTTCAATTGTGAGTTTTTAAGTCAATTTCAGAAACGAACACAGGCTTTCACTCTTAAGAGTGGTAGGCCAATAAAAAAACGTGGATATACACTGAAGTGCCAGAAAAAGTCAGTGCTTTCATCTGCCAGTGCATATACATCTGTGGAAACTTCTGGAGCTGTTTCTTGCATGAGAATGGCAGGTTATCGCAGATTTACACTGAACGACCAATTTATTAAAGATACCTCTTACGGAAAATGGATCGGCCTCCCAATGACACCCAAACAGTGGAACAGGCCAAAGCGGTGTACAAACGGGATGCATTGGATCACAGGTTGCAGTCAGCAGCAGAAGTGGACTGAATATGGGTAAATCCAAGGATTTGACAGACTTTAAACGAGGCATGATCGTTGGAGCTCGGCGGGTGCAGTTGAGCATTTCGCAAACCGCGAATCTCCTCAGGTTTTTGCAACAGTGTCAAGGGTATTCCATGAATGGCAGTTATGCCAAAAAACAACCTCCAACAAACACGACTCCGGACGAAACAGGGCCGTGGATGAACGAGGCCAACGGCGACTGGCACGAATCATCCACAGCAACAGGATGGGAACAGCCCAACAAATTGCAGTGCAGTTCAATGAGGGAGCATCCAACCCATTTCGGAACACAGTGTGGCACACCTTGCACCGAGCTGGGTTGAACAACAGGTGACCAATACGGGTACCGTCGCTGTTACCGCAAATAGGAAAGCGTGTCTGCTATGGGCACACTGACATCTCCACTGGACACTGGATGAGTGGAAGAAGGTCGCCTGGTCCGACAAATCGTGGTTCCTACTTCATCATGCGGACAGCAGACTGCGCACCTGGCGCAGACAGCACGAGGCCATGGACCCATCCTGACCCATCCTGTCACCAGACAACCGTACAGCCGGGTGGAGGAGGAGTGCTGGTCTGGGGTGTCTTCTCTTGGGACACACCGGGTCTCTGATATCTGTAGACACATCCCTGAATGCGACACACTACCTGAACATTGTTGCCGATCAGGTGCACCAGTTCATGATGGCTGTGTTCCCTGGTGGTAACGGACAGTTTCAGCAGGACAGTGCTCCCTGTCGCCGTGCTCAAATGGTCTTGGATTGGTTCGAGGAACATGACGCGGACTTCCACCTGCTTCAGTGGCCAGCTTGGGATCTCAACCCGATCGAGCATTTATGGGATGAAATGGAGAGAACCATTCGACGCCTTCCCACACTATCATCCAGCCAGCACCAATTACGGGACAGTGTGATGTCGGCCTGGGCTGCTATTCCTCCGCAACGGTTTCAACACCATGTTGAATCCATGCCAGCACGTATTCAGGCAGTTCTCACCGCTAAAGGAGGTGCAACACACTATTAGCGGAGTGTCTCTAATAAATTGGTCGTTCAGTGTAAGTGACTTTGAATGTAGCAAAATAGCTGGATAGAGGCTAAGATAAAGGTGTAAAACTACTGTGGGTGTAAAAAAACAAACAAACTGGATGACATGAGATCAACATTTGGTGGTAAGAATTATTTCATGTGATCCGAGTACAATATTGCCTCAAGTAACATTGGAATCCAATGTTGGGGCCTCAACACACATTAGCATTATTCTGTGCCTTGCCACTGAACACTTGATGGCTGGAAAAGGTAGCCTGGACTAATGATTCATGTTTCCAAATATTTCAGGCTGATGGGAAAAGGGTCCGTTTGTAGTAAACCAAGTATTAGACTACTATGCCATCAAGAATAGATGCCCCCCTTCATCCATCCCTGATGCCATTTTATCCGGAACTTCAGTACAGTTTATAACAAATTGGAATAGGTACAAAGAGTTTTAAGTAAAAATGTAAAAACTAACAAGACCGGAGGAATTGTAGTTGCAATATATTTTATTACAGAAATTTAGTCCAATAAATTTCCGTACCCAATACATTATGCGTAAAGCAGGAGCATAACTAGAGAGGGGCAAATAGGAAAGAGTCAATTCATTCACACTCTGAAGATATTTATTTGGTTTATACATAAGTTATCCCCCCTCCTAAGAAGGCTGGGATATAATTAATGACTTTAATATATTTTGCCTCACTCTTATCAAGAAAAACTCTTGATTTATTAGTCATTTTTATACAGGGTGTAACAACAAGAGTGGGCTGGCTATTCATAGTCCGTTTCTACAACTAAAAATAATTAGGGACACACCAGAAATTTTTGAGCATGTGAGGCAGTCCTGGATCCGACAAACTCAGCAGTGCATTGCTCCTCGTGGAGATCATTTTGTGCATATTTGCTATGACTGTATATATTGTTTCCTTGCATTTTCATTGTTACTTGTTTAACCTGAGTGAAAATAAATGATCATTTATCTAGCAAACTCTGTAAACACGTGGATATCTAGAACTCTGTAACAAATCACAGTAGGACCATCTTTATGCAAACTTATTTCCTTATTTTTAGGTGTAAAACTGATTATGTATAGCCAACCCACTATTTTTGTTTATACCCCATATAGCATCTTTTTTTTTTAAATCAAGTTTTGAGAAACATGTTTTAATACTTATGAGACTTGCTCAAACTATATTCTTAAATGCTATCTTATAAATTGTTTGTTTTATATTTTAGAGGAATTCCCATCAGCAGTTTATAAAGAAAATGAAAATCAAGTTTTTGAAAAAAATGTTCTGAAAGATAAGGTTATTAAAAAAGATGTTGCATTTATACATTCATGAATTAGTTTCATATATCACAGTATTTTAATGAATGTTTTAATTAATTTTGTAATTATAATAAACAAACTAAAAAAAGCCATTTTAATTTTTTCCCTCCCTAGGTGCCCTGGATACCCATTGATCCTTTAAAGCCAAATTTGCAAAAATATCCTAATTTTTCAAATGCTTCACCAGTTAAGTTAGTCATAAAAGAAGGTGACGTGTTATATTTGCCATCTTTATGGTATCACCATGTTCAGCAGTCACATGGTTGTATAGCTGGTAATTAAGCTATTAAACTTTAAATGCACTTCAGTTGAAAACCATGCCCATAAATACATGTACTCATTTCATGTCAAGGATAAATAATTACAATTACACAATTTTTTAAAGCCTTCTGGCTTGTTTCCATTCAGTTATTTACACTTTAAAGCAATTTTCTGTAACTTGGTGACACCTAGACTGTTTTTCCAATTACTTTGACTTACTGTTCATTTTTCTGCCATTTGAAAGCAACTTTTCCAGATCTGAAGAGTCTTATTTCCACGTATTTTTTTTTTAATTGGATGCAGTCATTCAGGTGCAATCTACCAGTAGTTCATTAAACATCCTAGGCAATGTCTTTTTCATTTCATTGCTGCTTTGTTGTTCGTTGATTTTTTTTTTATTTTTTTAATTTTTTTATTATTGTTCTTCTCCATTGAAAAATCAAATGAACCAAAGACAACAAAAGCTTGAAAAGCATTTAGAAAACAACCCGGCATGCTTGCAACACACATCACACTTTTCACACGCACCTGCAAAAGTCGCTGCACATTAACAAATAGTTGAATGGAAACAAGCCAAAACTGTGGTTTCTTTCCTTCCTTTCTTGTTAAGCCTTTAATGCTTTTGATAATCTGTGCCCTGCTATGATAAGTGCCTTCAAAATGGTGGGAGCTTTATAGAAGAATACTTTAAGGTATGGGGATATTTTTTTAAATATTTTTTTTTTTCTCTTAGTGTGTACTTGATTTTTTTTAACTACCAAATGGAACTTACTTTCTGGAGATACATTTTATGTCCCCAACCAATTTCTACAATCTATATGGTGTCATGTGGTTAAAGGACAAACAAAATTGGCCTATCTACATAAAATTATTTTGGATGAAGGAGATTGCAGTTAGTTTGAGTTGACAACTTTTACCCTTTTACCATGTGAAGGTCTTGCTAGAGATAAGTAGCACAATTGCTACCTGCTCTTATAGGATATTAATGCATAACAGTTGGCCAGGTCACTCGTAGGAAGTCTTGACATGGTCTTTTGTGAATGGTTCCGAATCCTGGAGTCAAATTCACAGTGGTGCTTCTCCTAACCTGTTTCCACCCTGCCAATAGCTTATCGATTCTCGTATATCATGCATAAACAGTGTAACTCAGTGTTTCCCACAAAGTGTGACGCGGGGGGTTTTTTGAAAAAAATTAAATTAAAAATAATTATGTAAAATAAATACCGGTAAGTAAAAATAAAAATTTCTGTAAAAAAATTCTTCACAAAAATTATGATTATTTCCCGAGTGCTGCGAAAATTTTTTAGAACTTTTTAATGTGCCGCAAGATAAAAAAGGTTGGGAAACACTGATGTAACTGAAAATTTTCAGAAACATTGGTTCACAATGTAAGTTGCAGAATAAGGATGCGCCTGGAAAAACCTTTGCTTTTATCCCATAAGAGATTTATGGCATTCTGATGTCATAAGCATTCTTAGCAACACTCAACTTGCATTTTATTGGTTTTAGATACCACAAGATTGGCTTGCATATGTTATCAAACTTCATTTGCACCCTGATATTTTAAGCAGTTTACATTTAATTCAACAATAATAACTGATTTTTAATGTTACTGTTATAAATATACTTTTAAGATTTTTATAAATTTTCTTTTCATTTTTTTTGTAGTGAATTTCTGGTACGACATGGAATTTGACTGCAAATTTGTTTACCACAAATTTTTAGAAAGCATTGTGAATTTATCTCGCCAGAAAAACATTATTTAATAAATACATAAAATACACCTTTAATTAGCTTTTTTTTTTTATTGAACAATATAATGCAGCACATAAGTGAACAAGATAGAGTATAAAAATTAATAATGTTGAATTGTAAAAATAAGAGGTTTATCTTTTTATAATAACCTAAGATTTTTATACAAGACATAAAAGTAGAGTATAACATGTTACTTCTGGCCGTACCTCTTGTGGGGCAAGCATTTTAAACTAAAAAACATAAAAAAAACGCATCTCAACCTCTCAAAAACCTTAAAAAACCTATAAAATTAAAATCTCCCCAAAAACACAAAAAGTGAAGCAGAATCACCTCAAAAACAACTAGAAACCCATCAAAAACTCATATTATTGAAATCCCCCAAAAATTCTAGGACAACTACTTTTGGGAGATAAATTTGAAAAACCATCTAAAACAACATCCAACCCCATCAAAACAGCAGGAATCTCCACATTTTTACATCTCTCAAAAATATCCTTATTTACTCACCTTTCAAAAAACTTAAAATTAAGCAAAATTGCACCCATCCATTCACAAAAATTCAAAATCTGAAAATCTCCAAAAATTTCTGGCGTATCTTTGGTGCTAAGTAAGGGCACGTCTTGTGAGGCAAAGTTTTTAGCATAGTTTTTGTCTGTGATGACTTACAGACAGAATGATTCTTCCGTGCATATAACCACAGAACATCACACCCAATGTCGAGGAGATAGACAGTATGATATGTCTGCCCATCCCAATGTCTGCTGTGATTGGCTGGGATTTTCTTGCCTCATGACGTCACAAGTACAAGATGGCAGCAAGGACAACACGTTTAAATAATTTAAAAACTAAAATATTTCGATCAAAGATATCTGATTATTTATATATTATTACATGGTTATAGTTAAAAATTTATTTTAATAAAAAAAAGTAAAGTAATGTATATTATCTGTCAATTAATAAAATTAAATAAATAAATCGAACGAATATTTTTTTCTTTTTTATATTTTTATTTTACATTTTATTGATTTATTTTTTTAAAAATATTTTCAAAAGTCGATTTATTTTTTTACAAAATTAGGCGACACATTTCGGCATTTTCAATGTAGCAGCCGCATTTTGTCTGTTCTTGTGACGTCATAAGAATCTAATTTTTGATTGGTTGATGAAAAAGGGTCACGTGATACCCGCTGATGGCCAGACATGTTGTACTGTCTATCTCCTCAACATTGACCACACCGTATAACAGCACGATCTAAAGTCTTTGCGCCGAATTGGTATACGTGCGCCATCTGTGAGTCTGCGAAGGAACTCCACCAAGACAGCGAAACCAGCAGAACGCTGTGCCGGCAGCGAGAGACGCCAAGCTGTCGCTAACCATAGAGAAAGTAAGAATAGAGGGTCGACTCTGCCTTAGAAAGTGTAATGCACAGCACTGCTGTCATCTGACAATCAGAGTTTGAAACAATCGGACTTGTGCCATTGCGCATATTTGCTGCGCATCATCCGTGACCAGCCACGGGCACGAGTTTGCTTACAACAACCGAAGACTTCTATTGTTGTAGTCTAGGCTTACACTTGCTCCTCTATGCTCGCCATAGACTCTTTCACTTCAAATGTCAGAAGAATTTTTTAAAAAAATATGGAATTGAAAAGCCACTTTATGGCTCAGCATGTTGCAAGAATAATCGTAAAAGTAACCCAGAGCTGATGTTCCATCCTTTTCCTGCTGACTTGGAATGGTAAGATTAATTATTTTTCTTTTGCGTAAATTGAAAGTCAAGAATAGCATTCTCCAATCGGCCAACTACGTTGTGTTAATGTTCTGAATTTATACTGCATCATATTTAATCAGTGAATTATTTTTCATAGGAATAATTTTTTTTTCGAAATTCACGTGGGGAAAAGACACGAAAGCCCCGTTCCGTAAACGTCAAATAGGGTGTTGCCATCATTTCTCTATCGGCGTGATATGACAATCATCCAATCGTCATTGGCACGGGACTTTTGTGAATTTTTCTATGCGTGAATTTCTTAAAAAATGATTTCTATAATATGGTTGATAAGTTACTTATTAAATAGGGATGGTACAATAATAAATTCAGAGCATAAACGCGACAGGGCTGGCCGATACATGCGAGAAAAATAAGGACCGATATTCTGGACTTTTACCATACTTTTCTCTTAAATAGCATCTTAAAAAAAATGCACGCAAGTATAAGAAATTACCTCCTCCATCCAATAATAAGATTAATCTACCATTTTTTTTAGGTGGAAAGTATGGACAAATGTGGCAGGAAGACTACATTTAGTGAACAAGGATCCTACAGTGGCTTGCCAGAATAACATGGACACCTTTCTTTTTAGATGTTTTGTCGAATATCTAGAAAATTACTTGAGGAATTATCCTGAAACTTAAGGTGTGTAAAGATCATGTTACATATTGACCTCATATCAGCTTAAGGAGAAGTTGATATTGGTGTCCGGTCCAAAAATAAAAATTTGGAGAAAGCTTCTTATAGTTTTGTTTATTTTTGAGAGCAGCTGAAATTCAACTCATTCTATCGGCGATATCTTTCTGAATTTTCATGATATTTGCTTGGACTTTTTACAAAGGTAGCTCTATACATCTAGCTAATAAATTATGCAAAAGACATTTCGATTACGCTTGCGCATGCGCAGTTAAACATTATTTAGTAAAAATGCTCATATTTCATCAAATATTAATATTTTAATATTGTGATTGCAGGGTGTTGTCTCTACTTTAATTTGTCAAGTTTCCTGAAAATGACATTGCATTGGGTTGAAAACCCTGCATGTTATAAACAAAAAACTTACAAAAACATTTCGACCTTTTTAAAGAAACCTTTATATCTCCTTGAATATACGTGCTATTCTCATATAAATGAACACAGATAAGTAAATGAAGCCTCCGAATCATATGCTACAGCTACAACCCATTTCAAACATTATTTTTTACAGGGTGCTCCCAAACATTTTTTTTTGTTCAATTTGTTACTGGTCCCCTATTGCCTTTTGGATAAATATTTTGCTGAAGTATATGAGGGGTAACATGATCTTTACAACTCTGAAGTATCAGGATAATTCCTTAAGTATTTTTCTAGATATTTGACAAAACGTCTAAATTGAAAGGTGTCCCTATTATTCTGGCAACCCACGGTAAAGTAAGGAAATAAAAAGTAACCAAATTACCAGTGGATATGAAATCAGCAAAAACAACAAGGTGGAAAAGCGGTGGCGTCTTGTTTTTGCTGAAGGATCCTAAAAGTTGTCATTCAGGTTACAGGCTATGTTCAGTCCATTTCGCTGAGGACCAACATATTTCCTTCTGTAGAAGGTGACTGAAAAAGGATGCAATTCCTTACCATCAAGAAAATAATACAATTAAGAAAGTATTCTAAACATTTCCGGACCAATCCTCTCTTCAGTTAGTATATAAGAACTCATAGAGAATAAAATTAAGTTAGCATATACTATTGAAGAAAATCAGGAAAGCTATAAGTTTTTCTAAATATTTTACATGTTTAAAAAAACTTGTAGCTTTCCTGATTTTATTCAACAGTATATAAATCAAATTAATTTGTAACTCATTTACCATAATTGACTTCTTTTTAAATAGGATTTGATATAAACAAAAGATTTCCACTAAGGATGCTCTTACAACATTTTTAATAATTTATTATAACTACCTGATCATTTAGTATGGATCCATAATCTGTATAACTGTATTTTGATGATGAAATTGTAGAAGTTGAAAATAAAATTATAATTTACAATTATATATTGGTTGTTGTTTATGAATTAAAATAAAAAGATCGTAACAAAAATCATTTTTCTTTGCAAGTTATTTCTGCATTATGTTCTATTTTAGATCTTCACTATGTTTTTGGGGGTATTACATTCAGACTAAAAATTGGCAGAAATAACTAGTATTTACGTAGTAGGAAATTTTATTTTATTTATTTTTTACTGGATTCGAGCTTTTAAGAAAATGATTAAGAGTTTTGATCAATGTAAATCTAAAAAAATAATTATTAAAATTATAATTAAAAAAAACAAACCATTTTATCATTATAAAATGGTCTTTAATTCCAGGATTTTTCAATTATTATAAAGTTTTTTAACCTCATTTTACAATTCAGTTAATATTTAGTTTTAACTCTGAAAACCAGAGGTCGCCACCAATATGCAATACATACTTTAACATTAAGTCGACCCTCTATTCTTACTTTCTCTATGGTCGCTAACTGAGACCTGCTCCACCATTTCCACGTAACACCAGCTGATGTGGCGATTTGCTCCGTGACAGTGGTCATAGTTTTCGGCACTGATTACTCACACAGGCACGACGCGATAAGAGTGCCTCTCAATGGAACATGGTTGTGCGCATGCGTTTCTTTTGGGTGAAACTAAAACCTGATAGCATGCAGGCCAGCCAACACCACCATGAAGACTTATAACGAAATCTCAGTGTTTTCTCTCAATGAAATGTTTTAATGAAATCTCAATGTGAATATAGAAACCATTCATTATTATTATTATCGACCAATATCTATACTTTCTTTTATTACAAAAATTTTTGAACATTGGATTAAAATAAAATTGGAGGAATTTTGGGAAAAGAACAATATTTTTGGTAAAGAAATATATGGATATAGAAAAAAAATGTCAACCCAAAGTTTATTAATGGAATTGACACAAAAATTAAACAAATCCTTTCATTATGGTGTTAATTCAACAGTTATTTTTATGGATCTAAATAAAGCCTATGATTTGGTTAATCGTGATATTTTGTTTTTGAAATTAGAACAATATGGTATAAGAGGACTCATATGTCGTTTATCATCTTTCCAGTGATTCTGCTTCATTTTTTGTGTTTTTGAAAAAAGGTAAATTGGGTGATTTTTGGGAGATTTTAATTTTATAGGTTTTTGAGAGGTTGAGATGCGTTTTTTGATGTTTTTTAGTTTAAAATGCTTGCCCCACAAGCGGTACGGCCAGAAGTAACATATAATACTCTACTCATAAAAACAAAAACTCAGGACAACACATTTCTACAGAAATTAGGATAACATTTAAAAAGAAATAAATATAATAGTATATGGATTACATATTTACAGAATTGAAAAAACAAAAACTGGAAATTATAGTTTAAAATTATCTAGATGAAATAGTATGTACAACTTTTTCCAAAACTGGACTATTTATATCCTCTGGATATGAAAACAATTTATCAAGCACCAAAACCTGCAAGATTTTATAGTCTTTAAAAAAAAATATTCCTAAAAAATAAACATGCACAAACTCCTTACAAAATTTGCAATTTTCTGTGCAATAATGAGTGTGTTTCAAGCAAAAACAAAACATGTAAGTAGGATTTAATTTTGCAACAATGGATAATTCAAATCTTTAGCAACAGGGTATATTAAGCTAAACAAAAAATGGAAAAGAAAAATAGTCTTATATTAAACATGAAACAAATTATTCTTAAAAGTGATTTTAAAACAAGAGTGTTGGGAATTGGTCATTTTACTTAAATGGCACAATTTTTGCTAAGTGGTGAAAAATTACATCAAGGTTACAAAATATGTTTTGTAAGTGCAGTATTCTTATAAAACAATATTATCAAGTTAAAATATCAAAAGGTTTACAAAAAAAAAGCCAGACATTACCCTATAAAGTTTGCAGCCCTTACTTTCAAGAGGCAGCGATCATATTACCATTGCTATACAAAGCAAAATTTTTATGTTCCAGCCCTCCCTGAAAAAAATCCTGGCTACAGCTATGATTTAGAGGAATCCATAATGATTTGGAGTGTTTTGTTTTGGAAGAGCTTGAGAGAATTATCAAATTAACATTATTTTAGCATCTTTGTGGACCCCTTTCCAAAGTCCTTGGGAAGGAAGAAGTTTCAGAATGTGTAAGTTATGAACAGAGAACATGACTTCAGGACTTAAAGAAATCTTAAGCTACCAAAGAAGATATCTTAAATAATAATTAAGAAGACTTAATAAGTATTCCTATGTAATAAATGTTTTAAAATTTAATACATGTATCTATAAAGTGACTGCATGGCAAACTTTTTTTTTTTTTTTTTACCAAATCAAATCTATTATGGTTCTATATGAATAGCAAAGGCTTATCACTTTTAAAAAAGTAATTTATGCATTAATAAATTTCGAACACTAACGCCATAGACTGTCCATTATTCCAAATGGTACAAATTCAAATTCCACATTTAATATATTGCTGGCATGTATTCATCAAAAATGCTGGCATATCTTTCATATAAAAATTTTTTTCCCCCTTTTTTTTATTTACAAAACTAGAGTCCTTTCCCTAGATTTTTTTCTTAGCAGTTTGTATATGCTATCTTGAGTTTTATCTAATCACAAGAGAGCAACATAGTATAAATTCTTAGGCTTCTATGACCATCATGGGACATAGTGGTCATCATGAAACCACTTCATAGATACAGCTTTAAACACCCATTTATATGTTCCAATCAGGAGGGAAATTGCAGGTTTTTCTGTCAAAAACAGAAACATTTCCTATTTTACTATCTTTGTTATAGACATGATTCCCAATAATAACTTTAAAAAAACCCTAATAATTTTATACACAAAGACAAATATATAAAGTAAAACAAAGATAATATTATTTTAATATTAAATGATTAGGAATAATTTTGAAAGGAAACAAAAGGTAACAACAATTAAAAAAAAAAAAAAATCAGCAAGGGGAAAAGAGTTATGACCACTCCCCAAACTATAACCATTTTATGCCAGACTGTATATATAGGAGAATACAGTCCCGACATTTACACTCTTAAAAGTTTAACACATTTTGAACACTGAAATGAGAATGTACAAATAAATTCTGCACTTAAAAATGACTTTGGCAATAACATAACATGGCAACATCTCTCAATATTTTTAAGCTTTGTGTAGAAAACAAAATAAGAATAATTTAGTTTTCTTAAACTGCATAGTGAAGAGACACCTGTGCAGACTTAAATGTGGAAAGTTCATAAAAGAATACCATTTTTAATAAGTAATTAAAATTTCTTATATTAAGTTTATCCATGAATTATGTAAAACATGCATTATTCTTCCCATGTATCAAATGAAATAAAATTAAAGATTAATTTTGCTAAAATTTTGTTGAGGGGATAAAAAGATCAGGTTTTAATCAGGGCTATATCTTTAAAAAGATAGGTCCAACTCCACTCAGACTTCTAACTGTAGTATATTCATAGGGTGTGTTTCAATAGATTCCTGGAACTCACGATGGTAGGGTTTTCCCCTCACTGGATCGTTTCGATAGAATTCGTGAGGTGATCTCACCTGTTTTAATAGAGCCGTGAACCTCACGAGAAGTCAGTCCCAGACCCTATGAAACTGTATCATCTTTCGAGATTGTGCAGCTTTGTGAGAACCTATCCTGTTGTGTTTAAAGTGGTGGCAGCCATAAAGGATTTGTATGGGTGGATCAGCTATTGTGGTATTTGCAAAACTTGTGATGTGATACTACAACATGTTGATGTCTGCTTTCAACAATGTCAACAGAATATTAAAATTGAACAAGAATTGAACAGTAATGAACAAGAAATTTCTGAAACGGTGCCTGAAGATAGCCTACCTGATGCAGAGTTTCATTAGCATAATCATCACGATTCTCACTTTGGCTCACTGGCCACAGTTATACAAATTGGCTCTCGTTAGGTCCATGAATCTATTGAAACACACCCATATAGTACCATGTTTTTGTAAGTATACCCTGTGGAGAGGGAGGGACGGGGGTAAGTTTAAGATTTTTTTCGATTAAACACTATCGAATTTCTTTGCAATAGATATTGTAAACTTAGCTGGGGGTTTCCAATTATCATTTATTTATTTGCTCTGAACATAAAATCTGAATTTTCAAGAATATAACAGGGTGCAGGGTATTCATGAAAATAGAGTATATGTACAAATTTGTTTTTTGAATTTTTTTAATGTATCAAAAAAAGTGCAATTGGGAGTTGGGTTGGGATGAATAAATTGTCAATGACTGATTCCACCAAAAAAGTGTCTAATTCTACAAATATGATTCCGTAGCTCTCATTTTAATGGAACATGCCATTTTTGTGAATAAAAATTACCTCCATTCAATAAGTAATTATTTTTTGCTGTTTCTTATAAGTTTTAATTACACATAACTATCACTCAGTCACTAGTTTGAATGAAAAAAATATTAACAAATAAAGTGATTTTTAACCCTAAAGAATCGCACATAATAATAATTTATGAATAAACTCATCAACAAAAAAAAAACAAACAAACAAAAAAAAAAAGAGTAAATATATAAAATTTTCATTTCATTTTAGATGTACAAGAGTTAACAGACAAAAATACTAAATTTGTGAAAATTACAAATTATCATGGCACTTAAAAGTCAAATTTTAAATAACTTATTTAGTTGCCTTTGTTAAATAAAATATGAAAATAACTGTTGAAACAAAAATCGATAATTGTATAGAGAAGCTACACCAATGTCAAAGTAACCTCAGCATCAAATAGTCACTGATGTCTAACCATCTATAGAGAGAAAGTTATTAAAGTTTAAGTGTTTGTCTGTTAGTGATATACAGTCATTCACAACTCTAATTTTGTTGAAAATGTCCTAAAAAAATGTTGCAAAATAAATTAATGGTAAAAAATCAATAATACTACTTAAAATGATAAAAATAGTTAAGTTAGTGGGGATATACCATGATATTCTTATACACTAATTTTGAGATCAGGCTCCATGGACTTTTTTGTACCATTTGTAGCATGTGACCAAGGTTTGCAGTGCAGTGGAGCAGACTTGTTTTTGCGTTTTTCCCTAGCTGTTTTCACTATCTAAGTCTTGGCTTCCTCTGTCTTTTTTGGAAAACAACCAGTTGCCTCCCTGTGGCCAAAACAGGTTGTGGCATATATCATTAATTTGTCCCCGGAGAGAGACGTTGTAGACAGAACACCGAAGGCGTTTGTGTAACAGAAAACAGTGACCAATGAGGTACAAAGCGCCGAGAGTAGTAAGAGTTAGCAAAAAAAAGTATGGAAAAACGCAAAACGAACAGCCTTCCACCACACCGCATTCCTTGGTCACATAGTACAAATTAACCATTTTTTAAATCAAATGTATGGTATAGAGTAGTGTTTCTCAATTTTTGGGTCATGAGCCAATATTGGGTTGCACCTAAATTTTTATAGGCCGAGAAATGATAGAAAATTATATAAACACCAGCGGTCTGTACCAATCTTCGACAGACCCTTTTATTACAGTTCTATTTTTTAGGTCGCTGTGTATAAAGTTTGAGAAACGCTGCTGTAGATAATGCATGCTAGTGTGTACTGAAATTAACAAATAAGTTGTTAGCTATGCTCTTAGTTTTCATAAATGACATTTCTTCTCAGTGAGTTTGTATATCAATTGGTAAAGGCACTGATCTGATGAAGAGAACCTGAAAGCAGTTTAGGATTGAATCCTACTGTTAAAGGAATCAAATAATGAAAAGTGTAAGTAAGAGAGGTAGAGAGAGAAGAGAGACAGAAACAGAAAGACGGAATTCAAAAATTTTTCAACCAGTTTTATTTTCTATCCTCTTCAAAAAATATCATCTCTTTTAGAATATTGTCGATAGATGGTGCAATATTAAGAACTGCTTCACAGACATCATATAGTCTGTCAGTATGTTGTTAGTGTAGCTTCTTTATACAGTTACCCAAAAAATATACTCAAACATTTATGGCACAATGTTTTCCTAAATGACAAAGGATAAAGTGCAATCGACCCTTATGATTTCAAATTAAACCGTAAAGGCTGTCAAAACATAATCTTATTGGC
>JAHWFO010092549.1:2087665-2098658 GCA_023313115.1 Rhysida immarginata
AATTCATAATATCAATTTAAATATTTCTTTAAAGCCTTCTTTGTTTATATGCAGTTTTGCCTTAAATACTTTTTTATATGCAACTGCTGTTTTTTTTTTTAAGTTTTCTTCTTCTATCTTCTTTAAGTTATCTACCATAGTTCTTATACAGAAGGGGTTCTTAACTCAATACAAAATTTAGGAATGGATATCTCTTCTCAACTCAAATGCCACTTACATAGTAAAGCCATTAAGGAGCATAAGATGTATGATGTTAGAAAATTTTATAGACAGAAATACATGTCTGTAATTTTATTCATTAAAGTTGTGTGTAAAATGGACTATATACAAACTTGCAATAGTGCAAAGTCTTATGTGGTAGAGTTTTCTTGTATTTAATATCATATATGATTATAATTTTCAATAATAATCAGTGAGAAAACTAAAAATTGAAAGAGCGCTTGACGTGATATTATTTACGTCAGAGCCTATTGCATTTTATGTTGGTCACTACATGCCATTTACTCAATAATTTATTAAATTGTTTCTCGTCTTATTGAATAAACTTAAAAACTTAATATTTTAATGCCAAGACATGATGTGACCCTAAAAAACTGAACAAAATTTGAAAAATATTTGTATTTAACTAACTGCGATAATCAAATTATCTTTCAATTACAAAAAATTATCACGTTTACACAAAGTTCTGACTTGGGAAGTTCTAACTTATAGATTCATGAATAAAAAAAAGTTTAAATGTGCTTAATCAATGAATACAGTAAACACATTTGAACATCAAATTGCTACACAATCAATAATATACCATGTTCTTTCACATTTTTTATGAAAGTAGATTTGAGCAATATGAATAAAGAAGATACAGGATAGATGAAAAAGAGTTCCTTTTAATAGTAGTGAAATTTCAAATATAGCCCATGGTCAGAACCAATAAGGTGAATAGCATAGTAAACAACCAAATCTAGTTGCTGTCATTCAATTAGCACTCTCAGAAGAACTCAACATAATATGATGCTATAAAGGTCGATTGCAAATTCAATTTTAAAACATAATTCAACAAAAAAAATTCTGGAAACTTACAAATAAAATGTTTAAGAAATAAAAGTTAATGTAGTAACAAATGCTAAAGAATATCAGAATTAGTAATAACATAATATTTTAATAGTATTGTATTACAACTGAATGGCTGAAAGGTAATTAGAGTAGGGATTTTTTATGACTAGCTAGTTATATTGGCAATTTTATAATACAGTTTTAATATATAGAAATTTTTATATATAAAATACATTAAAATATGCTTAATATATGTTTTAATATCTTGGCAAATATTTTAAGTTTGAAAATGCATATACAAAGCATTTTGTAAAATTAGTTTTAAAATTTTTAAAGGAAATGGTAAAATTGATATCATTGTAGAAAAATACCAATTGGCTCTGCAAGAAACATATTTAAAAATCATACAGCTAAATGCAATAAATAATCTGTAATACTGGATTGATGGGAAATTTTTTTCCTATTTGATTTTATGAAAATGATTTAATACAATCAATTGATCAATATTTAACCATTCTACTAATTCTTTTAACAATATATGAGGGTTGTTTTTAATTAAGGTCCGTTTGTAAATATCTTTGGAAATCTAAATAGCAGTATGCATGCGCACAGACTTCTAGCATCCCTCGTGAACAGGCAGACAACATTTATAGCCATGGCTTCAGTGAGAGAGAGAGAGAGAGAGAGAGAGAGTGTGTGTGAGTGTGTGTGTGTGTGTGTTTGTTCGTTCGGTTATCTGTTTTTTTGATAGCAGCAAACATGCATCATCATATCAGTAAGGTGTAAGTACTTAATGCAATGGACCAGTGGTGTGGCTGCTCCACAACAATGCAAGCTCTAATCAGATCTTCTGGTAGGGAACAACTTGACCGCCCTCCTTACAGTCCACACCTCGCACCCAGTGACTATCACCTATTCTGGTATCTAAAAGAGTTTCTTGCAGCCTGCATTTCAGCAGCAATGAAGAAGTGAAAACTGTGTGGCTTTCTTCACAGGCAGCAGGCTTCTATAAAGTGTGCATGCAGAAGCCCATTGAGCGCTATGGCAAGTGTTTAAATCAACTTGGAAGTTATATTGAATAATAGTTAAAAAGTATATAGACTCTGGTAAAGAATAAATTTTGAAAAAATATATAGTAGTTCTGTTTTTATTATAAAACAGACTGTAATTTAAAAACAACCTTCGTATTATATGATGTTCTAATGGAGTGAGATTTGTCTGTAGACCAAAACCCCCAAATAAAATTTTTTAAATTGAATATAACCTGTTCATTCTTTTATTATAGGGATCATTCACATATTTTGTTCACTAAATAACACAATTTTACCCCTCCCCCTTCCCCCAAATGAACTTCTTAAAGAAAATCTTTTCACATAAAAAAGTCATAATCACATGCATAAATAAATATGATTTTTTTTAAAGGAATATATAAGTTTTACCATTCATTTTTGTCATGGTTTCAAATCCCTCCCCTAATCAAGCAAACATATTTTGCGAATGACCCCAGATCATTTTCAAACTAAACGAATCAAGCTGAATCAACATTTCTTAATCAAGTTGTCACATGCATACCTTCTTTTAATAATAAAGATAATAATAAAAAAAATCACAGCATGGTTGATTAGAAGTACACTTTAGACAACTTCATTTCTTCTTCCTATTGTGATTATAGTGAGAATTAAATGATGCCAAAAAACTTACTAAAAAGCCATTCCCTAACCATTAACCTAATGAACAATTGATTAATTCAATGAAATTACTGTAGTCAAGAATAAAATAAAAAAGAAAATAGCTTTCCCACCAATTCAATATTTTTTTAAATCTATTCATTCTCAGATTACAATACTGCATAAAATATTAATTTAAATACATTTCCAATATCAAAATGATTATAGAAGAAATGCAATATCGATTTTTCACAAGAAACTCATCAAAGATACAAATCCACAATTTTTTTTCTATTACTGTAAATTTGTAAGTGGTTTTCCAAAATCTAGGCAATTAAACCATCTTACGGTGAAATATGGAATATTTAAAATTATTTTCAGCTAATATCAGCTTAGAAAAGGAAAGAACACAAACACATACCATCAGGTCTTTTCATTTTAAACTAAGGACTTCAAATATTCACATAATACTAAAAGACTTATAAGCTATTTATGGCCACAAATTAGAATCTATAATAACTTTACTTCTGTAAAACCATCTGTATGCTTTTATTTTCTTTAATGAAGACTTCATCTCACTTGGGCAAATTTGTCTCTAATATAATATTTTTTTCACTATGGGAGTAAGTGTAAATTTTCTCAGTGCTTTTTAATGCGGTATACCCAGTAACTTTGTGTCACTTTTCTTAAAGATCAGTATATTTCATTCATAGGAAAATTCAATTACATATGCACATAATGAACATATCACCAATCAAGCCTGTTTGATATTGCATTACTCTTAAGAGATTTTTATAAGCACATTTCTTCGAGTTGCATGATAACAATGACTATTTCTTCAGTGGGTAATTGTCTACAAAAAATTCAAATTTTAGAATGGAGTAGCCATGCTCTCTAGTGATATTCATGTAACAGTTTCTTGTTTTACTTTATGTATATAATGAAATTAAGTATGAGCTTTACCGTTAGATGTTTGAATAAAGAGTTCGGGTAATCTCACGTTAGATGTTTTAATGCATCGAATTAAAAGGAGGCTGCATGAAGTATTATGAATATTTCACAGGCACACAGCACCATTTTGCAATGCTCAATTAGTTTGATGATAATATCAGTCAAGCTTTTTAAACAACAGATTTTATTGGTGATAATGTAGAAACTTATCAGAAAAAAAAAAACTTCTAAAAATAACTGCAAAAAAATTTGCTAAAAATGAGAAATAATTTTTTTTTTGGTGCATAACTTATAAATCCTTCTTTAATACAGATCATTAAAATTCGTAATAAAGACATTCATCTTAAGACCTGTCACTTGGAAATTCTTGTGAAGATAAAAATAATGTAACAACTATACCATAAAAGTGTAAAAGCAGCCTTAGGCCAATTGCACTTCAAGGTCCTAATGCCCCCCCCTCCCCCCAACTAATTTAGACATGGCTTTTATAATTCTGCACATGTATTAAAAATTTTACTATACAGAATGTGGATAAAAAAAAAATTATCTTATTAGTCCCGATGATTATTAGAGCCAGCCCTGCTTGTGATATCTTCATTTTTATTCTCTAAATAATGCAGAAATAGAATGCTTAAAGTGATAAAAGACAAAAATAAACTCTCACTAAATAATTTACCGAAGGATGTAGCAAATGACAAATCCAAATAAATCTGCCCGATTTGCAATTATTCTCATTGAGCATATAAAGGGGAGGAAGAAGAAAAAGAATATACTGATAAGTCAGTGATATGGATTGTAATTTTTTTTCAATAAGTTCATTAAACAACTGTCTGGAATACAGAAGCAAAGAAACTTCTGAAATATGTCTAATTACATATGTCAATTGCAATAACTATAAAGAGTGAAGGTTCGATTTGATATTAAAAAATATCAGGCAAGAGAATGTCATACACATCCTATGTGATAAAGAGTGAAGCTCTTAGAATTTGATTAAACAGCTTAACTGATTCTAATAAGCTATGCACGATAAATGCCAACTTCCACTGTTTTTTTTCTGGATTAGCAAATTAAAAAAAAAATTGTATAACAATACTTAAATGTAAAATTGCACTTAAAATACATAACAGTAGTTTTACAGCATTTTTTCCAAGAAATTAAAATTGGAATGTTATATTACAATATTTACAGAGACATGAGATTATTATACAAAAATATAATAGAAAAATAATTATAAATTATTATACAGAACTATTATAATAGTTTACATAACTATGTAAAATATTATAGATAATGGCATATTAAATTATGGCTTCTTCAGTATAAATGACATGCAATTTTTATTCAAGAAATCCTAGAGGACGGGTGCATGTCAAGATTCAGGCAAATATTTTCTTAGGGCTTTGAGGAATAACCGATGAAGCTTACCACAATTAGTGTGTATTGTTTTCTTTAGCGCCTTCTCCATTGGCAACACTAAATGAGTTCTTAAATCCTTCTCTAAGTTATACTGGATTAAAAAAAAAAAAAATTAATATAAACAATAAAAACTATAAAATTTATGAATTTTTAAGAGAGCTTTTTTTTAAATTAAATTTTACCTGGTTAAATGCTTCATAAACAGCTTTGAAGGCTAACTGTTTATCATTATGAAACACTGCTCGATTACCATGTAATACTCCGATACCATTCTGCTCTGCTGATTTACAAACACTCATATACATGCAATGGTCTGATCGAAAATTCCACTCGCATGGATAGATGTATAATTTATCTGCAAAACAAAACTAATTTTTGAGTTTCATTCTGAACAAATGAAATCATGTTATAAATGCAAAAAAATAAATATTACCTGGATGAAAATGAAATATTATATTGATAATATCTTGATCACCCCACGTTATTCTATATTTATATTCTTCATAAATAGGGATGACATATGATTGCCAATTGAATTCACGCATTCGAGTCAAATTCATCAACATAACTCCAGAATTAACACCTACAATAAAAACGTACAAAGAAAATAACTATATAAATGTGCAATCTCATATCAGAGGTTTCTCCTTTAGGCTCATTGCCTTTTAATTTCTTTATCTCTAGTTTAAAAAAGGCACTTGCAAGTTGTCATGTATGCAATGACTTGCCACAAATGATGTGGTATTTGAGATTCTGTTTAGACAAGTTATACCAACCCATTTTCTAACCATTTAAACTTTCTCAATCCTTTTCAATTTGCATACAGCAGTCGTCTGCTTAAAACATTGCTCAGTGAGTTCCTTAGTTTAACTTCCAGCCCCTTTGAATCGGGTCTTCTAAGCTAAGTTTCCATTTTTTTAAAGTACCTCCTGTAAATCCTTTCCCTCAAACAATCAACACCAGACGTGATCTGAATGAATTTTGCTGTTGTACTTATATTAACACCTTTATAATACAGGGCATATCTACCGTATACATTTGTAACAAACATCAAGGGGTGACATCTTTGTAGGACTTATGTTCATAGGGACATTCTTTCTTCTTTTGATCATCCCCTGACGTTTGTTACAAATGTATAGATACACCCTATATATCTAATGTGTTCTTGAGTCGAGTCAAACATGGTATGTTACAAGCTATTTTGTGAATATATAAATATAAAATTAAAATATAAAATACAAGAAAATATAAATTACTAAAGATTGTAAAGAAATAACACTTCAATAAATCTTGTTCAACATCTTCAATTCAAAAATTGGACAGTACTTTCTAACTTGATACTATGCATTTTATAATAAAAATGCAGATGATTACAAGATGTTTTTGCAAATATAAATTTGACATATGGAAACCAGAATTAATCTAGAATAATGACATGATATTTTCCATGTAATAAAATTGTACAGGTGGAATGTACTTAAGATCGATGAAAAGTAAATTTCACCACTCGGGTTGTTAAAACTCACAATGACTTTGTAGATTCAAACGTTGGAGGCTTTTTCTAGAAGAAATTTTGCACAGATATTGACATTCGATGACCTCAAATATTGACTGTGTCATTGTCTGGACATGAGGTCATTGAATGTCAACATCTGAGCAGAATTTCCTTTAGAAAAAGCCTGCAACGTTTGGATCTACAAAGTCATCGTGAGTTTTAACATCCGAGTGGTGAAATTTACTTTTCATCGATCTTAAGTCTATTCCACCTGTACAATTTTATTACATGGAAAATATCATATCATTACTCTAGATAAATTTGGTGTATTGCTTACTATCTATACTATTATATAAAAGTAAGAGCAAAAATGTATACACTCACTCATTCATCACGAAATCTACAAAACTATGAAGCCTACAAACTTGAAATTTGGCAAGTATATTTCTCTTGGCTTCTAGGTGCTTGCTAAGAAAAGATTTAATTTTATCTTTCATCCTCTCCATTGTAGTTTATTCTTAAAATTCAATTTACCTGGAGCTGAATGGGATTTTTGTCAGCCTAAAAAAAATAGTGACGTTTGCTTTGTTTAATGAATAATTTTGCGATTGTTCTGCGAAGCAGCATCAACAATGACTGCAAATCTTTCGTGCGAGAATACAGTGAATCTTTTATCTGAATGAGATTTTTGCCAGCATTAAGAAATTATCACATCGCTGTTTGCTTTGTTTAATGAGGACTTTAGCGATTGCTCCGTGAAGCACCATCAACAATGACTTTGGCGCAGGAATAGAAGGTTTCTTTTATTTTCTATACATTTTTCTCCGAGCTGAACTGGATTTTTTCCAGCGTTAAGCAAATAGTGAGGTCGTTGTTTGCTTTAAGTCTCTATTAAAGGTTAGGACAGACTCATTATTAATTGTCCCACTTTCCTTATAGGTGGGAAGCTGAAATTTAGCATGCTTATTCCTTGCAGTGTACTTGCAAAAGTTAGGTGCGTTTCATTATGTGCTGTGTACATGCGGTGTACTACATGATTTTTCGTCTGCATTACATAAAACTTACTGAGGTATACACAACATTCCAACATGAGTAAAGCTGAGTAGAACTGTAGAGAGCTATAGTTGGAGAGGGCCATTCATTGGGAGCATTTTAAAAGAATTCTTTTCGGTTTTTCACCATAAATTTTTACTGCATAAATTCTAAGATTTTTTTATGTGTTCATTTCTACTGTATAGTGAGTTTTCATGTGGCATTGTAACAATAAGGCAGCCATACTGGTCACCAGCGTGAGCGCAAATCCTACGTAGTCAAGAAAACAGCGGTGGTGCACCTATATGGGGAACAGCTGACGTTTGATGACGTCAATGAAAAACCTCTATATTCACATATAGATATTGCAAAATTTCATCAAACAAAGAGCCCAAGCAATACCAGGTATATCAGCTAGTTTGTTCATATATGATATTTTTATTTAAATTAGTTAATAGTGATCTAAAATTTTCAGCTAGGTTCAATGCAAAGGCAACTAAATCAACTCTCTATTTTAAAATATTTCACTTAAATTTAACACATTTCTCAATCTTATTACTTATTTATAATTAATTATATTTATTACCTAAAGGTTTATAATATGGATGGCGTGCAAAACGGTTATACCATCCAGTGGCAAAATCTTCATGCTCTGGAGTCATGGCAGCCATTTGACTAGAGTTCATTTGAGTGAAATAATACCAAATATGATCAAGTGGCCTCAAAAATAGAACATCTGTATCAACGTACAAAAGAGCATCTATATCTGCAAGAAGTGTCTAAAAACATAAAAATAATAATTTATTAAATAGATATAATGTATCGTGTTATATGTTTGTTATTACAATTTTTGATATATGCTAATTATTATGAAGAATTAAGAAAGGTTTGTCTTTTGATGCACAGGTTATATTGATGAAATGTGTCAGATGTTATTCAAGCAAACATTATTCTTGAGATATAGGAGTTTTATTAAAGTGTTATGAGACAATTATAAAATTGGATAATAAACGATGGTGATAGTGTAAGTAGAGAGCAGGAAGAGGCACGTGAATCCTATTTACACAATTTTGGATAGATTGCAGGAAATTCCCGATATTTCTCTTAGAGATGGTTGATGTACATCTAGTAAAGTTGATTGCGAATAGATTGCCTCTTATAAGATCGAAATGGGAAAAAAAGTGTAAAGGTTTGAGTTTCTTTTGCTTTGTGCTTTCGATTTGAAAAGTCACATTGAAGAGGGATGTGATGTGGCGAAGCTATAAAAGGGGAAGGTAAAGCTAGAGGAAACACTTGGATCATTGATATGGTAGAGTAAGGCCATGCACCATTGGCTCTCTGGGTGTCAGCTGATCCTTGTCAATTGCTAACATGAAAAAAATAGAATACAGAAGAGAATTGAGGTATAATTTTAACATGGAGTTTTGCACAGCCTGAGAAGAAAGGATCATCCCATTTGCATTGGCATATCCATAGACTGTTCATATGTTCATGAGGATAATGAATTATGGGAAACTGTACATCCCTATAGAGCATATTCGTCTAGGAACTGAAACTGAAAACAAGTTGTTTGGGATGGAGGGAATCATTAATTATACTTATGGACTGCTGATATTTATTTGAATTTTGTTGCACCTGAGAGGTAATTGAGAACTTCAGGATTTTCATGAGCTTTAAATGTGGTGATTTCTTCTTCCAATTTGTTGAGCGAGAATTTAATCATTTGATCTAGTACAATATAATCCGCTTAATACGAAACCCAAGGGGACAAGATATTATTTCATAATATCCAAAATTTGTAATATCAGAAGAGTTTAATACAAAAATACAGGTGAAGGGGTAGGAAATAACTTCGTATTAAGCAAAATTTCATATTAACCATTTTCACATTAAGTAGATTATACTGTAATCCTATCAAAGGGTTACTGAGAAGTTCGCCAAAGAAGAAGTGAGAATTAAATATAAGTGTTGATAATTCATGCTAAGAAGCCACTGAACTATTACTCATTGGACAAACATACCAAAAATTCAAAATTCAATTGAAAGTACTTTAACATTATTAATTCCATTAATGTTTATGGAATTCCTTCTATATAGTTATTTACGTTTTGCTTTTGATTTGAATTTATGCCACTGAACCAGAACCTAGTAATGAGACAGCCGAATGGAGAGTTGTAGACACAACGACTACCACTAACAAATCGACAGCAGAGTATTTGGAGGAAATTGTAGAACTCATCAGGAACACTTTGAAAATAAAAACTCACTCAGTGATCAATCCAATTCTTCCAGATCTTCGTTTGTGCAAAAAAGCTTAGTGAGAAATTTTGTATTGTATAGTGTGATTAGTGAAGTGTATCAATGCATTTTGGATATGACAAAAATACGTATTGGATTAATGAGATCAACCCTGAGTCAAGAGAGAACTCTAAGTAGAAAATAAAAACTTAGAAATCGAATTATAAAAAGCAGAATGGACATGGATTATAGACATTCAGAATTGAAATTGAAAATAAAAAGGAAAGGGGTGATGTAAAGCAAAAGTTTCAGGTTCAAGTGGTATTGCCAAGGTATTGAAATTTAAAATTTTGATTAGTCACAAATTATATACACTTATGCTATGCGTCCACTGGCAGAAATAACCTAGTTATTTAAGTTCTTGGTCTTTAATATCCAGATTATCTGTGGGTGTCCATTACAAAAGATTCCAGTTATAAAGAAAACCGGGTTATTTAACCTAGATAAAAAAGGTTATGGAATACTATCTTAGTTATTGACGTCATAACTGAGACAAATGAGTCATAACCGTGATATTTTCAGCTTCATTTAAAATGGCGGCAGATTCCCTTGCTTCGCTTACAGACAAAAATTTTGCTAGGACCCTATTTTATTGTGTGTTTAGAAATAAATATAGCGAAAGAAATCATAAATTCATTGCCGGGCCTCTTGCATATTACGGGTCGAAGACATTTGTCTTTTGTAAACATCTATTTTTCTTAGTTTTATCGCTATTGAAAGCATCGTAAACCACGACCGACGGCCCACTTCGATCAAAGGCGCCATGACGTCACAAAATGGACAATATGACGAGGCTGACACAAAAACATTAAAAACATCATCATAATAAACTAGTTCTTTTCCTCTGCAGTGGACACCACAAAAGGTTTGAGTTTTTAAAAAAACCTGAATCTTTAAGTTCTAGAACTTAAATAACTAAGATAATTTTGGCAATGGACGGGTAGCATTAGTGAATCTTAGTGAATTACCGTAGTTGATTCTTAGTGACTAATATCTCAAATATTTACATATCTATCTTAATAGAATTAATAAATTTTAAATATTATCTTTTATCATTAAATTTTTAATGGTGGTATTTATTTTA
>JAHWFO010092549.1:2099058-2124413 GCA_023313115.1 Rhysida immarginata
ATTAATCAAAATTTTTCTTCTTGAATAAAACTGATATTTAGATTTTATTGTACTCTCTTGCTTGCTTATTTTCTAAGTAGAATCACCTGCCCAAATTTTAGAAGAATCCCAATATCTTGCTGCTCATTACTTTTTATGTGAATTGTATTAAAGGGGACAGTAAAAAATTGACTTGAGAAGTGTAAATTAATCAAAAGTGAATTTTCTTAATATCTTAATGGGTTTAATCAAGAGACATTACAATAAAAACAAAACCTTTCTGAGAAATATGTAATTTTATGCCAAAGTAAAAGAATAAAATTTATTTTTTTTCACCATGCAAGGTGCTTTGAAAACTTATTTTTAATCAAAAATAAATTCTCTTAAATATTAAATAAAACTTTTCAGAATGAAATGTTAAAAATCAAATAAAAAGAAATTTAAATGCAGAATGCTGTAATCAGGTTAGGGCAAAGGAGATTGAAAATCAAGTTCGTGTTGTCCTAGTCCTGGACATTGAATAACCATCAATCATGATTCCTTCTGATCATCTTTTTTTGTACAATGAATCTGTATTCAGTGGGGGGAAAAGAACTGTTCACTGTGAACACAGTGAACTTTATTTTTATAGCTTTATTCATATACAATGGGTGCTGCTTAATGTGATCATGGTTAATGTTATCAACCGGCTATTGCTATCATTTTTGCTTGGTATAGAATGCTTGTATCTACATGATCAAAGGAGTTGGGACACTCCTGTGAACACCTGGGGTGTTTCTCCTGGACTGGACTGAGCCCGCTCATCAGGTGTCCACCTCAATGCTGATGGCTACAGGACCATTCTGGATAACGGGACACTTCCAGCGCTGTGGGAACACTTCAGTGACAGGCCGTTCCTCTTCCAGCACGACAATGCACCTTGCCACAAAGCAAGATCCACATCCGACTGGTTTGACGAGATGCGGGTTGAATAGCTGGATTGGCCCGCCCAGAGTCCTGATCTCAACCCCATCGAACATCTTAGGGACGAATTGGAACAACGTGTGAGATCCAGGATGGTTCGCCCTACATCTGTCCAGGAACTGACCACGACATTCCTCGAGGAATGGAGGTCAATACCTGTGGACACATACCGTAAACTTGTGGACAGTATGCCATGTAGGGTGAAGGCAGTGATAGCAGCTTGGGGTGGTCCTACACACTAATGATTAAAGCTTTTTGCGGCTTTACGGTAGAGCAACAGGTGTCCCAACTCCTTTGATCATAGTGTACATACTAAATACTCTTGTTTATTGTGATCAAAACTTCGGATACTGTTATCAAATTTTTCCCTAAATGTAGTAAAAATATTTGGATTGGATCCCGAATTCCACTTATAATAGCTATTTTTCATTTCTCTCTAAGCCAATAGGCACTGCTATCCAAAATAATTGATTGGTCAGTACTGCAATTACTATATGCGTATATATTCAGTCATTATTCGTTCGCATATATTAAGCGAGTTGGCACCAATGTTTGAATAAGTTAAATCAAATTTATTTCAGTAAAGGACTTTAAAGCTGTAGGCACAGTATCAATAAAGGATTTCAATGGATACACCAATTACACTACGAAATGATCTTTCTCTAAAGGATAAAGCAAACAAAATATGGAGGCTTGATAACAGCAGTAAAAGCTCACTATTGCCAAGAAATGCGTTTGAGGATTATAAGCAATATGGAAGGCCAGGAAAATTTAAGTGCAATTGAGTTGGCAAGAAAGATAAGCATTCTGGATGCCTTGCATCTTTTGTGGCAACAAATTTCAAGAGTAACCATTCAGAATTGTATTAAAGGGCAACTGACATCAAAATCTGACATATATTTTTTGGTTACATGTCAATTCGTCGAACGTCATTTCGTCGACTGTGTCAGTTCGTCGGAGGTCAATTAGTCGAACGTCAATTTGTCGAGGTGTCAGTTAGTCGGGCGGTCAATTTGTCGGAGACAAATTCGTCGGGTGTTTCAGTTGGTCGAGATAATAAATAAATGGTCGGGGAAAACTTTAATAAAATTTATTAACAAAATATTTTTGTTATTAATTTCATTACTGGAAAGGTAACAAACAATAAATGCCTTTACTGTTAAAAAATCAGTATTCAAATACAGCTTTTATAAACAATGTGATACAGAGGCTTAAAATGAATTGTAGCTACAATAAACGTGATCTTGTTGACAAATGGTCAGGGCATTTACCCCAAACTACTTATATTGCTTCAGTATCCTTCATTTGCAGAATGAAATTAATAACCGTATAAAATTAATTATTGGACAAATTGAGTATATACAGGAAATTAAATTTTTATTTAAAAATTAAATAATAACATAAATATTAAGCTCCATGAGCTTGCCAAAACATTTAATATCCTGTGGCCGATATATCAAGTTTAACACAAAATTTCACGTTAAGCTCTTTGTTCCAACTTGATATCCACATATTCGCAGACTAGCATATGCAAATATTCATAACGACACCAATTTCTTTGTAAACTATACCTATCCACTTGAAGAAGAAGTTATTCCGTTCTTTTACTATTTTGTTGACACCAATTTCACCAATGTTAACAAATACCTATGTAATTAGTTTAATTTCCTCCAATCCAAAGAACTGAAAAAAATATTTTTATTAAATGATCATTATAAATAATGAAAATTATCTTATAATTGCATCTAATCAGAGGCGAAGCTAAGGAGACATGAAAACGGGTATCATAAGAAACGGGTGGAAACTGAAGAAATAATGAGAGTGAGAAAGAGATGTTAATAAAAGGTTATTAAGAGCTTTATATATATATATATAAAAGTATTGTACGTATATGATGGAACACAATTCCCTTACAATTAATAAGCGCTAGGCATTTCTAGATGATACATTCATTCAAACTGTCCAATTGTCCACAGTACAGTTCCAAATTCACTGGTTCTTTGATGGGAGCTTGAAAACCATTCCCCTCAACTTGAAATTTTGTGTTAAATTTGGGAAATCGGCCATAGGATATAAAAGCTCATGGAGCTTAATATTTATATTATTATTTAATTGTTACTTAATAAAAATTGAATTTCCTGTATGTTCTCAATTTGTCCGATAATTAATTTTATACAGTTATTAATTTCATTCTGAAAATGAAGGATACTGAAGCGGTATAAGCAGTTCCCAGACCCCTTGTCAACAAGATCACGTTTATAGTGGTTACAATTCATTTTAGCCGCTATATCACGTTGTTTATAAAAGCTGTATTTGAATACTGTTTTTAACAGTAACGGCATTTATTGTTTACCTTTCAAGTAATTAAATTAATAACAAAAACATTTTTCGTTAATAAATTTTATTAAAGTTTTTTCCGATCATTTATTTATTATCTCGACCAACTTAAACACCCGACGAATTTGTCTCTGACAAATTGACCACCCGACCAACTGACACCTCGACGAATTGACGTTCGACTAATTGACGTCCGGCGAACTAACCACCCAACCAACTGACACAGTCGACGAAATGACGTTCGACGAATTGACTCCGGCGAATTGACGCTCGACGAATTGACCCTCGACGAACTGACCTGATACCATATTTTTTGTCCTAAATTGAAAAGGACATTGAAAAAATAAATTCTGTCAGTTTTCAAATATCACTATTATTTTAGGAGTTACTTAATTTTAAAAATTAACGCCTACGTCAGCACACTTAACTGTCTGACGTCAGCTCACACAGATTAGTATTAATCAGTTTCTTTTCAATGCTGTTCATCGCCTCACTGTGCCTAATTTTTACCGTTTTTTGGCAACAATAATAAGAGCAAGAACTGCAGAACATTTTCTTTTCACGTTTTACCAAAAGGTGATAAAATAATTTATTTGTAAGATTAGGAAAGTTATTAATTAGGAAACGGTTGTAATGAACTTTGTTCTGCAGTGATGGCTTCAGAAACAAAGGGCAGCATGGGGCACTGAATGTCTGGAATGGGCACTGAACGTCTGAAGGGCACTGAATGCAGCTAAATTCTTGCTTTAAAGTTGTTAATATAAGTACATGGGCGTTTCAGTGACCTACATTTATATTTTTAAGGCATAATGCTAATTTCAAAATGTGTATGCGATTAGGCCACATTAAGGCTTTCTAATTTCTTCTAGGCTAATCTCTTCCTTAATTTGTGATGCCACGAAAAGACATCATCTGGTGGTACAGCCCTCAATAGTTTTTAAAGTATATTTTTCAACAATTTATGCACTATTTTTGCAAGATAAAATTACGAATAATGATTACATTAAGATTTTTAAACTTTACACCTTATACAGTTGATCTGTATTATCCCTGAACATTTTAATAATGCTAATTTAAACTTGAAAGCTTATTGAGGAATACTTCTTCTCGCGGATGAAGCTGTTTGTTTTGACAGTAAAGCGACCACAGGAAACCACCACACAAGAATACAAAAGGGTGGACTTGTCAGCGCGGAGGATAAAAAAAAAGCACAAGGAGTAACGCGATAAACAGCTCGTCATGGCTACCAACTAAACTGATGCAGTTAATATTTTAAATGAATGTACATAGCAGTTTACTGAAAATATTTAGGCTTTAAATCACTCACGCCACAATGATAAGCTCCAATGAATACATAAGCCGCGTGGCGGGGCAAGGGGCAGCATGGCACTGCGCCGTGCTGATTTTGCCTAGCGGCATCACTGTTCTGATTCAAAAATAGTTCTTTCGTATATAACTGTGTTGTTTTAAATATTGAATAAGAGACTTGAGTGATGTGATTTATATTTTTCATAAACAATAAAATCTAATAAAACCGCCGGGCATTCTAATCTATAATACTGCGATGATTGGAAATGTGAATGAATAAGTTCTGTTAAAAACAACGCAACTAAACAGAATTTTATTTCTTTTCTATTTTTATTTATTTAATTTTTTTTATAAATCAAAACAATTAAAAACACGGTTGATAAGACGAAATAAATTAATTCTTTTTTCCTCTTTTTTTTTTTTTTTTCCCCCTTCTTCTGTGAATTGTATAGCATACTGACTGAGTGAGCAGTTCGGAATATGTTTGTCGCCTTGCTCGAATCAAACGTCGCCCGAGCACTGCCGCGGCTGAGCCGAGCGTCGTTGATTTTTGTCGATGATCAAATGCACCTCAGTATAAATCGGTAAATGCAGAAAGCTGCGATGGCTATTCGTACATGTGGCCTTATGCCATCTGTGAATTACTGAATAAACTGAGAGTAATAAAATGCTTGAATGGCTTGTAGCTCATCTTTTTCGCACGCCTCAGCTGATTATGCAGTTTCCTTCAAAGTATGACTACTTCGTCTCACAGCAGCCTCAGGAGGTTGCTAGCTCAGTCTGTACACGGCTATAAACAAACCATCGACATCAAGGCATAATTTTTTTACACGTTTCATCCTTACAAATATGGAAGTGGTCATCTGAAATTATGTCTAAGCATTTTCTTTGTATAAACACTGTAAATTAGAATTAAAACGTTAAATAAAATCTCAATAACATTTGTGCATCTCCTAGATCACTTTTTTATGCATTTTTTTTCCAAAATTTTTTTTTTTTAATTTTTATCACCGGTTGATACTGATAGGGTTAACAATTATTTGTAAATTCAATCTTTCAATGTAATCAATTCATTTTCATAAACGATTTTCACTAGCAAACCTATTATATGCGTGTATTGTCTGATGCAAAGATTTCAAACGAATTTCGCCTTTGACATCACACCCTGAATCACGATGGCAATGGCGATCGGTCATTTTAGTGCTGAAAAATGCTTTTATTGTATAAAAATAACGGAAATTAAAAAAAAAAAAAAAAAAATGAAATGTGCTGCAATGTTCAGCAGTTCATAAAGAATATATTTAGCGGAAAAAAATGTTTGATGTCAGTTGCCCTTTAAACATGGTGGGTTTGCAAAATCTGCTAATGAAACAGAAGTCACTGTTCAAATTCCTGAGCATCCAGAAGGTGATTTTGAAGCCTGGATAGCAATTGATGAAGATGTGGATCTCACAGATAGGGTTACAGAAGACAAAATCTGTGAATTTGTTACCTCCAGAGGTCTGAATCTGAAGAGCAGAACAAGCTGCCAGAGAGTGAAGAGCAATGTTCTATTCCTCCAGCTCTACTGAAATGCATAAAGCTCTTGTAACTCTTTTAAGATACAGGAAATAAAGAAAATATTTATTTTACTATATCAGTATATTTTTATTTATTGTATTTTCCAATCAATATCACAAGACTGTTTCACTTTTAAAGACTGTAGTGTATGTAATGTTCCCACAATGCATCTTTTTTTTTCAACTTTGCCTATTGTTATCAGTTTGACTTGCTTCCAAAGTGATCACCATTTATTTCAGAATATGATAAATGATAGTTCACTTTAATGTCTATTGCATGGCATGTTTTGGGTCTGTTGGTCCTCCTGCTATGTTAAGTTGCTTGGTGACCATTTATACCCCATAATGATGGGATCTGCCAGCAGAATAATGCTCCATGTCATCAAGCCCAAGTTGTGTAGAATTGGTTGAGGAGCTTTCAGGAGAGTTCCAACAAATGGTATGGACAGCTTGCTCTTCAGACATGAACCCCATTGAACATTTATGGGACATGTTATGCTCTCTGCACATTTATGCCAGCGATCTATAGGTGGCAATCCAGACTGCATGACTCAATATCTTCCAAGACATCTCCAGTCTCTCCTGGGGGTCTAGGCTGAACTCATCGACAAGCTGTCGATCTTGACAAAATCTAACCGTCGATAAGTGGCATATTACACACGTATGGCTAGATGATATACACTAATATACACAAGTTTACACACATTTAGACATAATTTTACACATTTATCCATGTGTACAAATAAACACATACCTGTAGACACACTATATTATTATTTTCACAGTTCAAGTTTCGTAGCACAAGAGAGTACTTCATGTATGTAAATATTTTTAAACAAGTTTTTGTTAATATTTTTAGAAAATGTGTATGTATTCTTGAGCTATGTGTATTTAGCCTGCAGGCCGGAAACGAAGGAAAAAGATTTTAATAAGAAATCTGTTGCTAAATTCTGAAATAACGACCGCCAAGTGCATAGTCGACTGCTCTTGAATTGTAGACAAGAATAAGGCAGTTATCGATGGTCAAAGTCTACACTAGAAAATCGACGGTGTAGAGTCTGTACACTGTAGACTCTGTAGACAAGTAGGCAAGTCTACACTGTAGACTCTGTAGACAAGTAGGCAAGTCTACACTGTAGACTCTGTAGACAAGTCGTGTTCATGCTAGCTCGAATCGACAAATGCTTCATTAACCACGTGACCATCGACACTTGTCGACAGTCGACTGCTTGTCGATGAGCTCAGCCTAGACCCCCTGGAGTCAATGACACATCAAGTTACTGCTTTTGATCAGGCTAGTGGGGATCCAACATATTACTGAGCAGCTATCCCATGACTTAGCCTTTTAGTGCATATTGTGCTTAGGACCATTTTTGTATTTTTGATTTTTGTCCTATCAGCTTCATCTCTGAAAGTCTATCCACATTGTTTGGGATCAGCCAGTGTACATTAACATTAGGTTGCCTTTAATTTAATAATCAAATATACGAATACAGGGTTCTGCCCAGGCCCTTTTGAACGGGCGGGCCGCCCGGCTGATTTTGATGACCGCCTGGCTGAATACAGGAAAACCTGCACAATACTGCATAATATTTTATTTGTTTTTAATATTTGTCCACCCGGCTATTTTATCTTTCCACCCACCTGATAAAATTTTCTGGGGAGAACGCTGGAATATGTAAGTCCTGTAGGTTGTTTAAGAGAATTTTCTCAAGTTACAAGCTATGTATCAATTTATAAGAGCATTCAAATAATATTAAAGAATTACAAAGAAAGAAAAGAAGAAAAAATAATCATAGCAAAGGAACATTACAATGCATTTTAGAAAAAGTAAAAAGAACACAACTCACTGGAAGAAACAATCTTTGAGCAGCACAGGGTTTAAACAGCTTTTTCCATTCTTCAACATGAGTATCTAAAGGAAAAGTTACTGGATAGATTTTGAACTGGATCCTCTGCTTGACAGCGACAGGCCATTTACCGAGCTGAAGAGAACAATAAAGTACAGATTAAAAAAAATAAGTATCAAACAATATACACTACGTATTAAATTCATAAAAGTAACAGCAGGAATAAAAAAGAAAATGAATAGCTTCTTTCTTAATTTATTTTTGTTAAATATTTAATTGTAAATAATCTACGCTAAGTTAATAATGTAAATAATATTTGCTGCTAAGATGCATTGAAACAGGCAGTGAAATCCGGGCATTGCTTGACACAATTTTAAGACTTCTACCATCAGTCACACCAATATGACTAAACTAAAGTACAAAATATAGGTCTCCACCACCTAGCAATGCATCTCTAATATGTGATTGCTGGACCTTATAATCAAATCAACTTGGATAATTTTCCAAACATATTACACATTTGTAAATGGAATTTTTAATTGTTGAATTTTTGTAACATTTTTTATTTCACTCACTGAGACATAAATAGCTTTTCCCCTACATTGAATATTGAATGACTTCTTCGTTTCATTAATTTAAAATTTATAAATGTTTCTTCCCAATAAAATAATGAATTTTTATTATATGCAAATTATTATTCAAAACTTAAAATACTTTTGAACAATCAAAGAGGGTGGAGAAGAAAGTGTTCACAGATACAATAAATCACTAAAAATGATCTTATTTGACATAATAATGATCATTTAAATTTAAAATATGCATTCAAAAACGAGCTTTACATCCTTAATCGACGTTTTATTCTCTCTTTAAATAATAAGAGAGCAGCTTTCCAGAACTGCAACCCTGTTGGTGCTTTCCCTGATGGCCTTGACTTCAAGTAATTTATTTCAAATTGTTTGAAAAAGAAAAGCAATCTCTTTAAATAAATACAATAATTCCTGTAAGGCACCTAACATCCATCTTGGTGATGAGAGTCCCAATCAGCTATCGAAACAGCAGACTCACATTTCTATGTGCTAAGCACCCCATTTTCTTTTTGAGCAGCTAATAGAAAATATGATGAGTACTAAGAGCAATGCCCATAGCCTGCAATTCAAGAAACACTACATATCTTTCAAATGTACTATAATAACATGTATGTCTGGCATGGTTTCAATACTCTCCCTATGCAAGTGTTTTTCTTTTTTGCTATTTATCTCCTCTCCCATCTTTAGTCCACTTCACTACTGTGATGTCTTATGTACGATTGATTTAAAATAAACATAGTGGAAGTTGATACTATTTTACAATTATGCTAATAATTTGAAAGAGCTATATTGCAATTAATAAAACTGAAATAAAAAAATGGCTTCAAAAAAAGCATTAATAAGAAACAAAAATCATTGTTTTCAATTTGATAAGAAAATATGCTTGCATATTTGCATTCATATAATGTAAATTTTAAATTGATTATTTTTTTTAAGCTATCACTGCCTAGGATAGCAGTACTGCCATGAAGTAGCCATAATATGATGTTGAATGACATTAGTAAAACCACAGAAATATGGGAACGTGATTATTTAGAAAGTGTTGCAATCTTTATGAACTGTAATTTATAATGAAGTAAAAATACGACACTGACGAGAAAAATTTAAAGAAATCCTATAAGAAGCTGAATTGTGTTTCTTATCAATATATAAAACTTGATTTATAGAAGCAATTAATAAAGATAAGAAAATTCTATGTACTTTCAGATAAAAAGATCATCAAAGGAATGACAAAAAGCCACAAAAAAACAGTTAGTCAATGAGAGAGGCCATTGCAATTTTGACTCCCTGACCAAAACAAAAGTACAAAAAAAAAACAAAAAAACAACAAAAAAACAAAACCACACATGAGCCAATACATTGCCATGAAAGCAAAACACTTTCCATCTAATATACACTATGTGATCAAAAGTTTCCAGACACCTGTACATTTGCATTACAACCATGATTTCATGAAAACTGATACATTGGTATTGAAACTGCTTTTGGTTTTATCATGGCTTCTCCTCTCAGAGCAAGACTTTCCACAAGCTTCAGGAATTTTCTTCCAATTCTTCCTGAACAGTGTTAATAAGTTTAGTCAAGATGTGACCTAGTCCGTAGCTGCCACTTCAATTCATCCCACAAGTGTTCAAATGGAATTTATATTGGTGCTCTGTACACACAGTCTATTTCTTCAACTCTTCCCTCCTCAAACCATTCCTAAACACACAATGCTTTGTGACAAGGGGCACTGTCATGCTGCTACAATGTTGGCAGGTCTCCATAATTTTTATTTGTAGATAGTTAACATTTCAGATTTTAACCCATTAACACCAAATGCCAACTTGCGTTGCTGAAGAACATCCTTCATAAAGATTTGGAAGAATTATTACACGTGGTTGTAGTGGTAAGATTGATAAGGGTCGCAATTGTTTTCATAATATCGCATAAATTTCTCAGCTGTGCAACAGTGATGATTTGTAAAGCTATTAAGAGATTGGGAATCACGACCTCCCTTTTGGAAGATGATGAGCAATAAGGATGATGAACAATTTAATCATCAAATTATTGCTCTAATAATGGGATGATGAAACTTGGATAACATTTGGCTTCATTTTCTTTTTTTTTTTAACTTCTTCTTTTTAGAGTCAACTAAATTAAAAGTAAGTGACCAATGCTGAAATAAGTGGCGAAATGATGCTTCAAAATAAACAGTGGTACCGTCGCAATAATTTAGGAGGTCCACTTTGACAACAGCTTTCCATTTCTGTTTCATAATAATCAAAGTAAATGTTTCTGTTTCTATGTTCTTAAACACAAAGAATATATGGACATTTTTATTTTGAAAGTGGTATAGCATAGGCCATTTTTCCTTGTTTTGAATTTTTTAAGAATTGATAATAAATGGTTGTTTATGATTATAATTTATATACGATTTATACAATTTTACATACCAAAGAATTTTCAAATGATCAAGTACAAAGATATTTTAAAATATAAACTCTGAATTGTATATAAATAAAATAAAATAAAATAAAATAAAATAAAATAAAATAAAATAAAGATTCATATTAATATCTAAATTTGTTCCAATTATTTCCAAAAATGAATTTATGCCACTTTCATGATAAATGGTCCATATGGTTTTGCAGACTTCTTTAACAAATATTTATGTCAAATGACTGGCTGTTAGTCAGACATAGGTGTTTCTGCTTGCTACAGAAGGTTATAAGGTTCCTCCTTGTAGCAGCTTCAACTGCTACATCAGGTTCATTATGCAACAAGTGGAGTGGTAAAAAGACAATGGAATTTTGTGTTTCATGGAAGTTTCCCATCCCTTTTGATTTTTTTAAAATAAGTAATTGATATGTATAAAATTTTTATTAAAATTTGTTATTTTAAAATGATATTCTAAAATAAAAATTAAAACTGATCTTTTTTTATACATTTTTGCATCTAAATTCTGAATGATTCCAACATAATTGCAGTTATTTTATGCTATAATAAAAGAGGGCCAGTCTAGTTATTATATCAATTTCAAATGCCAAATTTTAAATTCAATCCCTAAAAAAGGATGTCTTGGGGGGGGGGGGGATCCTGTTAATTTTATTAAAAAATCAATAAAGCTTTCAATCTAATGTATTTTTTAATAATATACCAGTTTCTAGTTTCTACATTTTCCAAATTTTCCAAGGTAAAATAAATTATTACAAATTGAAATAAAAGTTAAATAAAGAATTTTTAAACATCTAAGAATGTTTATTGCTTTTAATCATTTCAAATTTAATTTCTGGGAAAAGATAATTTCGTAACTTAGATGTAATAATAATATAGCCAGACTATGATTAAAAATGAGACTAAATAAATTGTTATTCTACGTTTTTGTTTCAAATTTGTCTAATTGAATTTTAGATTTTTAACTTAAAAAATATTTGATTAAGTATGTAGGTTCATTTTAAGAGCCTCCTAAGAGGAGATTAAATAATTTTTAATAATTGAACAGCCAAGCAGCTTTAATAGGCGTTACATTCTTATACAGAAAGAGACAAGAGAACACATGGAAAGTTAAGTGCAGAGACAGGGGCAGTTGGTAAAGAAGAACATTTATGACCTACAAGAGGCAAAGGAAAGGGGACAAAAGGAATGTGTAATCTGACAACTTTGAAAATGGTTCAAGCTGGCTCCAAACATGCTCAATTATACTCAGCGGAATTTACATTAAATCATTAAAGGCAACAATATGTATCACAATAAGTACAACAAAAATATTTTTTTCATAATAATTGTAATATTGCTTATAGTATTAGTACAAATAAGACTAAATAATATTCAGCCTAAAGACTATAAACAAAAAAAAACATATTTGCAAACACATTATTACTACTTCAGAGTTTTTAAAATAAATAAAGGAAGTAAAACAAACAGATAATAAATGTAAGGACAACCTAAAGTCAAAGTTGCAATATTTTATAACAATTTTTTTTTATTTTTTAAATTATATAAATAAGCTACTGCAAAGAAACAGTTTATTTTTGAAATTCAAGGAAAGAGTGTTTGTTATTCTTTCTTAAAAAAAAGAAGGAAAAACTAACAACAATGAAGCATTTGCTTCATGAGTGTAAACTGCCTTTACCACAATAAACTTTCATAAAGGTAAAATGAACATAAAAAACAAACAAACCTTAAATTCAAAGAAAAATAAAAGTATTGGTCAGAAAACAGCATACCCATTTTAGAATTACATGTACTGTCTGAGAATACTCCATTTCCCAAACACCATGTCATGTTGGGAAAACTTTTGGCAAAAAGAGCATTGGAAATTTTTGGAGCACCCATGTATTTCCCAGACAAAATTTTATGTGATGCATCATCTAAAAGTCAGTGGTTTCACGCAGTCTTTCATTACAGGACCTTCCTTACTCTTTTGAAGAAAACAGTGCATATGTTCTGTTAATACATCAAAGTATGGACGCATTCTTGAAAGCTTTGTCTCTCCCGAACTTCAGCAAAAAAACTGTTTGGATACCACAATCATTATGCAAGATGGAGCATCTCCTCATTTAATTTAAATGTGCAAAGGTTATTGCACCACTACTTCATCAACAAGGGGTTTATTAGCTGATCGTTTTTGACAGCATTGCCACTTGATCTGTTTCCCCAAATGAAGGGCAAATTTTTTTCTGGCATTACAGAGTTACTCCATGCAGTAGACCAGAATCTTGCAACTGTCAATAGAAACAGATCTGCTGGCAGCATTCCAAGTATGGAACAAAATTTTTCATATGATTGGTGATTATAGAGGGCAAGTAATATTTCACTCTTGCCAAAACAATATCAAATAATAGCAGTTTTTCCTCAGGAGTTCATTCCTACAACTGGATTTCAGTTATCTGTTGTGGGATCACAAGTTATTAACAATAATACTGACACTGTGCCATTGTTTGTTGCAGGTAATTGGGGATAGCACTAATGAAGGAAGAGAGGATTGAGCTGATCCTGATGTCTGGGGCATTTCAACAGCTCAATCCGGGGCATTTCAACGAGGGGCAACTGTACCGTTGCTGCTGATTTCAACAGCTGACACCCCAAAAGAGAAACGATCGTGCACAATACCGTCGCATATGTGATATCAGATTTCAGAGATACTGTTGAAAATAAAGCTCGTACAGGCTGGCCAAAAATATCAACGATGAGGCAACCTCGACAATGGTGTTGGCAGCATTTGCAAAGATTCCACAATGTAGAACAAAAGGTTGTGAATACCAACTCAGCCAACCATCCACAGCACGAATTCTGTGTATCATCCATTCAGAGTTCAGATGCAGCAAAAACTCTCTAAGGATGATCCTGACAGATGTGAGTTCTGTACCTGGGCGTCTTCATTTGCACATAACATTGTGTTTAGTGAAGAGACAAATTTTTATGTCCATGGTGAGGTGAACCGTCAGATCATGAGATATTGGAGCAATACAAACCCTCACTGGACAGATCCATCCAAAGTCCTTGGTGATGTCAAAATTATGATGTCGTGTGGGATATGGGGCACTCACTTGGACCAATTTTCATAGACAGTACCCTAAATCCTGATGAGTACCTTGAATGTTACAGAACACTGTGTTCCGTCACTGTTGACTGATGATGGCAGTTTCTCAAGTTTTTTTCCGGCAGGATGGTGCACCCCACACAACAGACATTATGTCCGTCAATGGCTGGATGGGCAATTACTTGGTCATCAATTACTTGATTAGCTGGCAGGGTCTTGTGGAGTGGCCACCACAATCCCCAGATCTCACACAAAAGATTTTTACCTGTGGGGAACACTTGAAACCAAAGATATCAATACAACTTCTGGATCGCTCACCCAATGGCAGAAAACAGCTCCTTCGCGTTCCCGAAATTACAGCCCCAGTGGGTAGAAAGTAATCGACTAGTCGTTCCTGGTTACTATTACTTCTCCACTCCCTCTCCCCTCACATCCTCCCAATGATATCTATACAACTCCTGGATCGTTCCTATCTATACAGAAAGCAGCTCATTTGCATTCCTGAAATTACACCCTTAAATACAACTGCCTGAGTGGGTAGAAAGTAATCGACTTGTCGTTCCTGGTTACTTGAATTTCTGGAACGCTTTCTGTTCATTAGGTAAGCGATCCAGAAGTTGTATTGATATCATTGCTTGAAACAACCTGTGTATGTTGTGAAAATCCAAAGCAAATGCCATCTTCAGCAATGAATCCTACAGGCCTGTGACAGCATTATCCCCAGCATTCTTGTGTGCTTGCATTTAATGGATAAAGCTCCTTGAGCTCTATGTCCAGAGACAACACAGTGAATGGAACAATCTTTTAGATGCTGCAACCCAGTTTTCAGTAAGTGTTTTTGTTTAAAAACCGTCAATTTTTTGTTGATAATTTGTGAACCACGACAGATTACAGAAATCCAATCGCAGTAATGAACTCCTGAGAAAAATCTGGTATTATCTGATATGCTATATAACCCCCTCCCCATTTAAGAAAATGAAACTTAAACCAAAATTGCAGATTTTAAGATGGCGGCCAAACCCCATAGTGCAATTAATTTTTATTGAGATGATTGTTTGAACATTAGTTTGTGAATGGCGTACTTCGACAGCAATTTATCTTGTTGATTTTCCCTTGCCATGAAGAAACTGTATTTTTCTTATTTATTTTTTCTGTTAATGGCTTTCCACAAGGCATGATGTACAGAGGACTTTCTTGAGATGATAAATGTTTGGATATACCCATTACCTCCTATTTAATGGACTTTTCAAAGAAATTTGCATATTAAAGCTGCAATATAAAGTTTTCAACCTGAGTTTATTTTTTCTTTACACAAAGAAAGTGAACTTTTTGTTTAAATTAAAAAAAAAAAATTACTCATTTGTGAGTTGTTTAAACGCTACCAGCATTTATTTATGTTTATTAACTAAATAAAAAAATTGAGATGCTAAACAATCATCTCAATTAAAAGTTACTGTATTAGTGACAGTGTAAATGCAGTAATATCTTTTTAATATGAAGATTTAAAATGTAAACTACATATTTTTCGTTAAATCATTAAAGTTGTAGTAATTTTTTTTGAGAAAGTAAAGAAAAACAATAATTAGAGAGCACAAATATAAATTATTTAAGGGAATTAAGAAAACCAATTAAAAAAAAAAAAATCAAGCAACTAATTCTTGATATTTTACTATTATTGCTCTCCTTCCACACCAAACTCATTATTTTTATCTAAATAACTAAAAATAAAAAATAAAAATGAAAATCACTTTGAGTTCTTCATTAGAAACAACAACTGATTTAAACAAGTGCTAGGGAAATAAAACACAAAGAATTTTTTAAGAATGTATAAAAAATATGAAATGTCATCGATGCATATACATTTCTCATAAAAAACGTGAAATGTTATCCTATACATATATTTATGAAGGGAGTCATTCAAATGAATATTAAAGAATATAAGAATGGAAATGGCAGTCTTTGATCCAACTGAAAGGAAAGCAGTTGCTTTAGAATTTTTTTTTTTCCTTTTCTTTTCCCATCCAATACGAAATTTTTTTTACTTTCTACAACAATATTCTGTCTTTTCTAAACAAAAAAAAACAAAGAAACAAACGGTTTCCTTAAAATATTAAGGCAAATGTGTGAAGGAAGCTCAGAAATTATAATAACGAAGGAAAAAAATTAAAATAAAGCAAGTTTTATACACTTAAAGATAACTGAAGGATCACTATAAAGAATATGGTTTTAAAGCACATGGCCTGATTAAAAAATAAATAAAACAAATAAATTAATTAATAAATAAATTTAAAAGAAATAACTTCTAAAAAAGTTATAGTAACATATAACCCCCCCCCCCCCTTCCTTCACAGATTTTAAGCCAGTCTCTGGGACTTGGCTTCCAGACTTGGTGAGTTTGTCTTTCCTAAATAATAATAATAATTTCTGAAAAAAAAATCTGAAACACAAATTAAATATCAAGAAACGAATTAAACCACTGTCAAAGACTGGCAGTAAAAGAATCAAGAACATACTACAAGAAAAAAATAAAACTTTCAGACCAACTAGTCAATCACCTAAATCCAGAATGGAAATAACTATTTTTTTTTCTTTCAATTTATTGCATTTTTAATTTATTTTCTTAAGATATTTTTATTAATTTTCTCAATATAGATATGAAAATTCCATATGAAGATGTCTTTAAAAATTTCATACAAGAGCACAGTATTCGTTTACTACAGGTTCTGTAACTCATTTTTAAAATATAAACAATATTTAAAAATAACAAAAAAGAAATTGAAAACTAAGAAGAGAAAATATGATTAATGATATAATCAATTATCTACTGAAATATAAATAATAAAAGTCTGCATAAATATAAAAAACAAATACGAAATATGGTGCTGGATTTATTTATTGTTTTACTAATAATAAACAAGAATTAAAAAATTTTTGAAAATAAAGCAAAATTAAATTTCATTTCAAATCATACAGTGTCTTCTCAAATGAAATGAAAGAGTACTTTCATACTTAACTGCAAAATAGCAGTAAATCCAAGTGAAAATCTATGGCAGATGGGATGGCCAATTCAGCCTGCTCCACCCCTGTTTGGTGAATTTTCCCATGAGAAACCACTGTACCAATATTTCATCTTGAACAGAATCGATCAATATTTTCATAGTCAAGTGATTTTTATGAGCACTGCATTAATTTGCACTTGATCAAGCATCAATTCATTACCTTATGTTTAAGTTTCCCTGCACTTCCACTAAGTTCCTTCATGGCAGCTTGCTTATTTGATATGCTCTTCATTAATTTAACATTATTTCAAGTAAAAAGTTTTAAGTACTAACTGCACTATTGTCTTGTTACGTATATAATAAAAGTGCAAAAAAGAACATTCACTATTACAGAAGCAGAATCGTGATTTAATAATAATAATAATAATAATAATAATAATAATAATAATAATAATAATAATAATAAAATCTATAAAATCAAAACTTGAAGTTTTTAGCACAATTTTTATCAAGCCTGAGATTTTTAAAAGGAAAAGAGTTGTGAATTTTAAAAGGGGGGGGGGGGTCTATAATAATTTATAATTTCCTATATTTTTTAATTAAATTCTCCACACATGGAAAGGGTTAAACCTCCAGCTCTCCCATAGATCACTTACTGATGATATATTACTGATATATGGAACCTCTTTTTTTCATCACTCAGTAATACATCATCAATACATCATGAATCAAAATATCCCAAAAATAAGTTTTTGATATTTCTATGACAAATAAATAATTCTTCATATGTATTAACTAAAACAAAAAAAAAAAATATTGTGTGATTAATAAAGACTTTCAATCTTTGAACAGTGGACATCATTATGGCATCATGACAATATCGATTTTCACTCATCTGGGTGAATGGCGACACTAACAGAGCAAATATAAAAGTGGCAATTTTTATCATGGCCTAATCCATGGGAAACCGTGGGAATCTAGCTTGGCTTAATAACCCTTAGAGATTTAAACATTATCCTTTATGTCATGTGATCACTGACCCAAGATTAACCCATGTCAAATGGGAAAGCACTTCACCTCTGTATGGTCCTGAATGGGAAGGGAAAATTCATTCCCCTTAGATTTAACAGGTTGGTGTCATGAAGAGCTTTCAATAATAAAGGCACAAATGTGCAATAAATTCTGAATAATTAAAACCTGTGCACAGTCAATATTTATAAAACAGTTCTGATGAATTTTTTTAGAAAACACCATTAAGATATGAATTCTGACATTTTGGACAATATTAAATTAAAAAAATAATGGACAGATGCTCATTATTTTAATTCATCCACAATTATGTTTTACAATACATCAAATGTCTAAACCAGAAAAGCCTAAGTTTTAAACTTGCGAGAGTAATTGGTAATTTTATGTTATGCTAAAATTATCAGTAATTCAAAAAAAAAAATTGATTTTGATTCTCTGTTTTAAATTCAAATAAAATTCAGTGGCAAATTGATTATGATTGATTATATATAAAACAAATTTTCAAGCTAAGTGTTCATTTTAGCCAATATCTCAAGATTAACTATTAAATTAAAAATTAATTTTACTTTTCTAAACTTAAAAAATAATAATTAATTTTCTTTTTCTTTTTTTTTTATTGAGGCTAATTTTAATAACAGCAAATGATTTAATGTAATCAATCAAAAGATGCGAGTTTCTTAGAAATCCACTAAACATGATACTAATTTTATTAAAATACTGGAACAATAATTTCTGGTGGGGGCCCCCCCCCGCCTCTAAAAAAACTTTTCATTTCAGAAGAGCATATCATAATAATATTAACTAGATAAAGTTTAAGTTGATTTATATATCAACATAAATAAACCTTAATAAATGAATGAATTCTAAATTAGAAACGTAATCATTGTTAAGATCTGAAGATGGACTACAGAAAAGACAGTTACTCTGTGGATGGAAAAATGTAATAGTTCCTTTAATAAGACAGTGCAAGACAGAAATCAGAACTCTTCAAGTTAAGGCAATTCAATTAAGTAGAGCCAAAGTACTGACTTCATTCCAATTCATAAAACCATCAGCACTCTTAAAATTGCGACTTTTCAGTGAGAATATATACAATTTTTATTATTTTTGAAAAAAAAATGGGATTATTTAAAATTGAATTTTTGATATAATTATCAGATAATTTATTTATTTTATAAAATTTATCAAATTTATTATATCAATTTAACAAAAGTTTATAAAATTGTAACTTGAAAAAATGAAATTTTTGTTGCAGTGATGATCAAAAACTGTTGTTTCCATGAGTGATGATTGACTTATTTTCGGTAAGAACAACAACAGATGAGAAGACAAATGGAACACGTAATTTGAAAATTCAACACATAAAAAAGTTTGCTCCTATGGAATCAATTTTATATTGCATTAAAATCCTTAAAATTTATTAAAGTGTATATAGAAAAGATATATAGCTGTTAGGTACTTCCATAACAACAATTTTGATAAAAAATTACAAATGAATTGTCTGTGCATTTAACCAAGAAAATAGGTGATTAAAAGTTTTTAGATTCTATTCATTTATTCAGATTTATATATGTTAAAGTGTAAATCAAATTAAAACTGTACTTAGTAAATATTAATGTAAAATTGCATCAACCTTACTAGTATTTATATAAGCATATTATAATAAAAATATTTCCAAATTTTTCTCAAATTCCAAAACACAAGCTCTTCCTAAAATATATTTGATGGGTAAAAAAAATTTTAATTATAATTTGAATTATGAATACTATCCTCTTTGACATATATATTTTTTGGCACAAGTATTAAAATTGTTTTGATCAATAAGTTAAAGTTTATGCATTTCTTATAAATTTAAATTTCACCATAACACACTAAAGAGATGCAAACAGAAAATAAAAAATACTTTTACAAAAATCTATTTTTATTACTGAACAAGCCACAAAGGGTCTTTATATTCATATAATAAATATTTTTTTCCCCTCCCATTTGCTGAAGCAATCCCCTACAAATCTCCTTTCTCATATTTTAAAAGAATCACTGCACAATACATCAACAGAATGATAAACAACAAAAGCCAGTGAGGGCAGCACGTGGGGCAACTTTTGCCTCATTTGCATCAGCTCTTGTTCTTGTCTAGGAAGTTTCATGCACTAAAAACAGTAATCAACATTTTCCACTAGAAAAACAGGTTCCCATCAAATCCATCCCTTGAAGGAGAAAACGTTACCTGATGCTGCACAGATTCCCGAAGGCCATCTTCAGCCACAATGACAAAAAAGAGGGGAGACCTAGTGAGTGCTGCAGCTGACTTCAACATGACTAGAGTTTCGTTGACCCTGTCTCCGCATATCACCACTGCTAATACAATAGGAGGACTAATTGAAGAAACTGTTTGGCTGATGCTTGACCTACACTCCAACAAAAAAAAGGCATAAAATAAAAATAAAATAAGACGACAGAAGGGAGATAACGAATTATTCAATTTCACGCTGTTATTTTGTTTTATTGTTAAATTAGGTTAAAATTATAAACGATTTACATAATTATAAAAAAAGTTGATTAATATCGTACGAAAAGACAAAATTAAATTGTCGTATTAAACGGCAGTGGCTATAAGTTTTTCTAAAGGGTAAACACTATTGGTAAGAGGATTTCCAAGTTTTTTAATCTCTTTTCTGTTGGAATAAGCACGATTATGGCATGTCCTTTAGCTTCGAGGCCATTACAGTGGGTTATGAGTGGGCGTGTAACAAATTCCTGTTTTGACAGTTGTTACATGCAGTTTCAAAACAAAATAGTAGGGAAAGCATTTTTACCTGAGGAGAGACCATTTTAGAAGAGCATAATGTATTTTGTATCACTTTATTGGAACTTATAATAAATTAAATTAAAGAATTTAAAAGAAAACACTTGGAAAAATTATTAAAACAAAATAATATTTACTAAAAATTCTAATTCTCTATTGAATATAACATAAAAAAAATTCCATAACAGTGTTTTAAGTAAGATAGTCTTTCAGATGCTTTTATTCGATCAGAGGTTTGATAAATGCTATTTATACAATCTAAACATACAATAAAACGTTTTATTAGTATCTTAATTAAGCAGTTTAAAACAGTGTAATAGCAAAACAGTTTCTTCAGAGGAAATTTTTTTTATTATCCAAACTCAGAAATCAAGTCTCAAACTTTAATTAATAAAAACCATATAAAATGAAATACAACCTTTATTATTATTATTATTATTAAGTTGAATCATTCCTGTAATAAGAATGTCACTGAATTTTAGTAAATTTATTAACTTTATATCAATAATGGTTTATGTTAATTTTTCTTCCGCAATCACATTATTAGGTGAATTTAATGACTGATGACACTAGGAACATCATCAGTAAGTGACTTGACTCCTTATAATGGATGACATCTTAAGCGTGAGATAAGCAATTCGAGAACGTATGTATATATATAATGACATTTCACCATCTGAAAACCATTCGACACAAGGTTTGAAAAAATAAAATAAAACAGATCGGTCCGCAACACTTTCGGCCATCGCTCTTGAGGAATGACGACAGTTTTCGCGGTATGCCAACAAGTGGTATTTAAATAACCAACACATGCAGGCAACTTAACTTATGAGGCAATGGGATACTTAAATCCAGAAAATTAAGACAGTATGCACACCGTTTTCTTAAATTACTACACAATATCAATGTTCATGCTTTGATTTGCGAAAAAATTAAAAAAAAAAAATCGAATTAAATTTCAAACACTATAAGATGATGAGGATAACATACCTGCCGTGATGTTTAGAGGCAGCGATTTCCGAAATATTGCCACTACTCCTCTGTAAGCCGTTTTCGTTTTGCATCAACTGATGAGGAGGGATGAAATTCTCTTGCAGAATGCGTGATGCTTTAGATTTCGTGATTTCAAATATTATCGGATATTCGTTATAACCGTATCGTCCGAGGAAGAAGAAGAGCAAGCTGAAACTCAGAATGACCACCGTGAAAACGATGCGATAAACAAACTTCATTTTATGAGCCATTGAACCACAATAATGGTCAGCCTCATCGTTCATTTAGGAATTCACCACTGTTTCAAACTACACTCACAGTCGCTGATCGCCGCCCGTCCATCACTCGCCTCTGACTGCTATCGCTAGACTAAAGTACACCCCGCAACTACAAGGCGCGCTCACCCACTCGTCAGTCGCAATCAGCTAGACACGAGCTCCATTTTTGTTATGGTTCAAAACGAGGCTGTGCTCTAATCGATGACAAGCGATGGCTGGGGACATCTAACTATAAGTGAAGCCGTACATCTTCGAAGCAGGAAAGTGTCTCGGTATTAAATCATAAAATTTTATTAATTCTTCATTAGATATACTACGAAAATAACTTTATAGACGTGTAATAATAGTTTTCAAGATTTCTTTGAGCAAATACTTTCACTCACAGTCTTTGAAGAGAGCGGGAAATTTGATTTGAAAGGGAATGCTGGTGTCACGTTTTTTATCCTCCTTATTAAGAGCAGTCTTTGGGTAATTTATGGGAAAGCTCCCGAAGACCAAGAAGTGGAGGGGAAGGGGGGCACTGATGAGCGTACTTTATCAGCACACTTCCCCATGTACTTTATAACCAAATGATATATTCCTGTGATTTATCTGTAACTTTAAACAAAAGGATAAATATTTTAATCAATATAATTCTAAATTCTTGTCTCGATAACTGTGCCGCTGATAATGAGATATTTAGACCTTTTGTGTCTATATGTTAAGCCTTTTTTTTCCATTCTGTAACAACATTTGCTAAAATGCATTTACTCTTGAAACATAAATCTTTTCTGCGATTGTTATCTTTTTCACGTAAAACTAACTGATGAAAAGTTAAATCAGGGATGTTAAATCCCACCCTTCATCTGTTCTTGGTTAAATACATTTTTGATCTGAACACCCATTTGCCCATCCTGAATTAGAACTGAGAAATTTGGTTACCTTATTTATCTTATTTTGATATTGGTTACTTTATGCCAATTATGAACACAACTTATAGAGAAGTTTTCAGGTATCAACGTACAGTACAGTAGAACCTCGATAAATCGAATTCCACCCTAATTCGAAGTTTCATTCTATTCCCTTCCAATCTGGGTCTAAAACTTCTATTATTCGAAGTAACAGAACTTCCATATAGAGGAAAGTTAGCCTCTATAAATCGAAGTTAATGTAAATAAATTTGCCCACAAATCGAATTTTGTCAACCTGGACCTCTATAAACTCTATAAATCAAATTGATATCTGTTAATCTCTTCACAGAAGTTTTCATAAACCGTTCTGTTTATTTTGCATCCATAAGCAGTTCTGATTGGCTTTACAAGCATAATTACTTCCAATTGGCCAAATAATTTGCTCTATAAATTGATTAATTATCAGCACTAATAGACACGAATAGATGTACACTCCACTGTCTGAACTTTGATAATTTGAATTTTATTTTACTTAATCTCGATAAATTGAAGCATTTTGTTGTTCTTCCTTTGAGATTCGATTTATTGAGACTCTACTACAATAGAAAATATGTTCCATTAATTTACACAGCTTACAGTTGTTAATACATTGATTTACTTTAAACTGGGTTAACTTTAGCCTAAAATTTTAAGAACCTAATGAAAGAATAACTGGAAATAATTTTTTTTGTTATTAATGAGATTGTGACAGCTAGGAAATAGAAAAGATTTTTGTATAAAGCCATCTACTCCTGGAATAATCTTCCAGAAGAAATCATGCCAACATTGAATATTATTCCAACAATTAGTTTTAGAACTCTACTTGTTCTCCTTATTGGTTGATTCCTCTGGAATGCTTTTCATGCAATAATAATAATAATAATAATAACAACAACAACACAGGGTGATCAGACAGCCTCTCCCTGATATTGAAATTTAATTAAACAAAAAACTAAAAAAAAAAAAACCTATGTTAGATAGATATATAGAGGGTGTTTTTTTTATGTTCTTTATCTTAGAAAGTTGTTTTAACGGATAGTATGTTAGGAACTGAAGCGCTGTAGATAGTGCTAACACTGGCCATATCAAAATGGCATCTGAAGAGCTAAATAGCACCTCAATTAGAAGAGTACCATGCATGGGTAATTTTCCATCACTTTCACCACCACATTGGGCATTTCAAAAGTGTTTTCACTTAGGTGAATGATGTTCGACGTCCTTGCTATACATTAAAACCAACGAAATTAATCGGTTCAGGCAAGAGTTGAGTTTGAATCATGTCGGACTCGACTTCTTGCCTGAACCGATTAATTTCACTGGTTTAATGTATTACAAGGATGCTGAACATCGTTCATCTAATGAAACGCTTTTGGAACAGGGTGTACATTACTGAATTCAACATTTCCCAACCGATGGCCCTGCATCATGGCCTGCATGTTCTCTGAACATTACTCCCTTAGATTTTTTCCTGTGAGGAAAGATAAAATGTTTTCTATACTGGTCCTCAATATGTATACATTGTGGGCGGAATAACGGATGTATTGATTTCAATAACAGGAGACATGCTGGCGAATAGTTGGTGAGAAATTGAATATTATCTGGATGTTCTCTGAGTAATGAAAGGGGCACATGTGAAATTTATTAAGGATGTGACAAAACTTTACGAGATGAAGAACATAATACAAAAAACTCTACGTGTCTGTCTAACATAGTTTTTGTTGTATTAAATTTCTTTATCAGGGAGAGACTTTCTGATCACCTAGTAGTAATAATTACTATTACTGCAGATCTTGCACACAAAATAAAACTCCTTTGGGGAGCCAAAGAGTACACATTGTTCCTATCGTTCTTTCTGCCACTGCCGGTATTCCACACTCTCTATACAAAAGCTTGATAACATTGAATATAAATCCATAAGTATAAAAAACCTTACAGAAAGCCATAATCCTAAACACTTGTCACATAGTAAGGAAATTCGATATATGTGTATTTTAGTATACCAAAGCTCATTAATTCAGGATTCGTTAATACTTGCGGAAAGTAAAGATAAAATTAACGAAATGTTAACATACTAGCAGCATATGCTTTCGGTATAACTTCTTATGCACATTCTGCGTTATCCGTCACTAAAGAGGTGGTTTTCTGGATCGCTACACTCAAAGCTGACATCTTAAACCCGCTACTCCATAGAACTCAGGCTTAAGATGTCAGCTT
>JAHWFO010092549.1:2134428-2144988 GCA_023313115.1 Rhysida immarginata
CTAATCGAAAAATTGATTTTCTCGAACGTAGTATTTAGAAAATGAAAAAGAGCTCTATCTTCTTTCGTTTCTCATCATTTCCGGTCGAATGATATATCACATGCCATATGTTGTCATAGTTCTAATGACCAAGTGACTGCCACCCCCACAACTCCGACCCTATTGGGACAATTTGGCCCAAACTTTACAGTAACGTTGATCCTGCTTAGAGGAATCTGCATACGGAATTTCACTCCTTTATATGCATAAATACGCGTAGACCTTTTGGTCCCCTCTGATTTCCGCCCCCGAAACTCCGACCCCAGTGGGCCAATCAAAACCAAACTAAATAGTGAAGGTGTGCATGCCCATAGTAAGCTACATTCCGAATATCAACCTTCTACCTCAAAAACTGCGGAAATTTTGAAGGGACGGACAGACAGACGGACATTGTGAAAACAATAAGTAGCTCCATTCTTCCGCTACTTAATAATGACATATAATAATCAACCAAAAGAAACACCAATCATGCAAAAGAATTAAAATTATCTGATAGTTATTAAGAAATATGCAAAAATAAACTCTAGTTTGATAATTTGCAAGTGTAAAACATTTATAGACACATGAAATTATTGTTACAGTGGATGTTGTTTTTACATTGTTTATTAACCAACAAAGCCTCCATTAGCTGAAATAAGGTTAAATATGCGATTGGGCATAGTTTCTATTAACTTCTATAAATATTCCAACTTTATTTTCTCCCAACAATCATAAATAGCTAATTTCAACTCATTACAAGAATGATATTGCTTGTTATTAGCATATACAAGTTTAGTTAATGCAGCCCAGACGTTCTCCATAGGATTCATATGAGGACTTCTAGAAGGCCAATCCAAAACCCTGATTTTTTTCCACTTTTAAACCATTGCTTTGTTGCTTTTGAAGAAAGGCATGGGGCATTGTCTTGCTGATAGCACCATTCACCTCGTTTTACACTTGCAAATCATCAAACTAAAGTTTTTTTGCGTATTTCTTAATACTATCAGATAATTTTAATTCTTTTGCATGATTATTATATTTTATTTTTTCAAATTTTTTATTTATTTATTTATTTATTTATTTATTTATTTATTGTTATCCAATACGTCCATCCAGGGCCTGTATGGCCAGAGGGTCCCTGGATGGACCTGGATTAACGACTGCTGTATGATGGTCGCAGCAGCCGGGAGAGAGAGGGGGATGAAGATCGTGTCTCACTGATGGTCGCCCATCCAGTGACTAGCCATGCCTGATGTTGCTTAACTTGTGTGTTGCCCTGAAGTTGTGTGTTCAGTGAAAGGCCACCAGGCCACGGCCTCCCTCCCCTGTCATTATTAATTTTTTTGTTTAAACTGTGCTATTTAAATAAACTAGCATTTTGGGAAGTGTGTCTGTACTTTCTTTACGCACCTTAAGCGATACAAAGATGAAAGAAGGTATCTTTGTAGGCTTCCAAATTATAAAAGTTAAAAAATGTGTTAAAATACTAGATGTCTGGATGACTTTCAAATTGATTGTCGCTAATATTTTCTGAGAAATCACAAGTATCTCGACTCTGTAAACCAGTGTTCTCCCCAGAAAAGTTTATCAGTTGAATGGATAGATGAAAGAGCCGGGCAGACAGAAATAAAAAACGAGAAAAACGTTATGCATGATATAAAATAATAAACGAAGGAAAAATTCTGCGACCTGGGATCTAACCAGGGACTACGAGTTATCCAACTGCAGCAGTCGGAAGTCAAGTAATATCCATGAAGTCATATAATAGTCAGGTGGCAGAAAAGGCCCGAGCCCAAAAGTCGAGAATTTTTACCTTTTTTAAACCATCAATAATTGATGAAATTCTGCAGTGAGAACTTTTTCATTTATTAAGTTGGGCGGCGCGCCCTTTCAAACGGGCATGAAGAGAACAGTGTAAACTTGTAAAGAACTGTATTGATGTTTGCAGGATTATGAGATCTAACATGTTTCTTATAATCCATTTTCTCGATTTACATCTCGATTTTTTCCCCGCCAACCTTGGCGAAATCGGCGACGAGCACGGGGAATGATTCTATCAAGATATTTCCATTATGGAATCACGTTATCAAGGACGATGGAATTCAACTTGCAGATTATTTCTGGATGCTGTAACGAGACGTGCCAGATAATAATCACCGACGGCAATTGACAAGCGCCAAGAAATTTAAACGAACCTAACTGTATCGCTATGTAACTCATATTTCATGTACAGTTGTACCTGCATGCGTACTGTAATACTTCACTGAATTGTAATTTATTGTTAACATGTACAACTTTTAATTCATTAATTAAAAGTTAATTTGTTGCGAGATTAATTGTTAAAAAATTAGTGAAGTGTACACGGTCACGTCCAGCGATTTTACAGTCAAATTGCATCGAAATTGTAAAAAACTTCGAATACAAATTTCTCGAGATCCCGTTCTGATAGAAACAATTGGTTTCAAATTTTAAAACTGCTTTAAAAAAATTTACAAGTAACCAGAAAACATTAACATGTGAGAGAAAGAAAAAACGTTTTAAGTTTGTTGAATTGAAAACACACAAAAGTTGTTTCATCTGAGGCTATAGATCGCTTTGGAGTCGACTCATATGAAAGTGTTGCCATGAGACAACATAATGAGTTTTGGAAAAAAGTTGCCACTCTAACAGCGATTCTGGAAATTTTGCAGTTCACCGTCGTATTTTAACTAATCATACATATATTGTTTTATTCATTCATAAACGGATAAACAATCTATACATTTGAGATGCCTGTTCATTTGTACCCTTGATCAAACAAAACCTTGGAATTCTCTTGTTTTCTTTTCCTGATATGTACTGCAAGGCCTCCATGAACATTTAGGGTAATTCTAAATGATTGAAACTACATGTTTAGCAAAAACCAAGTATTTTTGACAGAATTGCGTGTAAGGTATCATTGTATAGGAAGACTCCTTACAGAAGTTTATATGATTCAAAGTTTATTGTCATAAATAGTCAACGTGTGAACCGCGTGTCACATAGGAAATGTTCAGGAGATAAACCAGTTCATCTCATACACCGTCTAGCAGGCCACGTCGATGGTTTCAATAGGAGCACAATTTTGTTATAATAACGAAATATAAACAGCGTCTTTTGCTTACCCCTATAGAAAAAAAAATCGCGGATTAAGGTCAGGTTAACTGGGTGCCAACTGCGAAATGTCAGGTTACTTTGGCAGTATCACAAACCATCATTCAGGTAACCTCAGACTACGTTATGACAGAAATGGATGAAGGGAGTGGTACTCCATCTTTTAGGAACATGTAGGCCACATTTTTTACTGTTTGGAATAACAGTGCCCTAGAACCGAGCATTCGTTTGTGCATGTGCATCAAGTACGGATAACTGGCTCCACTAGCCCTCCGGAGAAAGAAAAAAAGAAAAGCTACTTTAATACCTCAGATAGAGTCAACACAGTTAAGTTTATAATGGTATGTTAGAGTTGGTTTTCGTTTATCTTTTGGAGTGGGCCACTGATTTTGAATTTATATTCATTAATATCATATATGTTCTAAATAAGAACAAAAACATAATTCCACAAATGAGATTTTTAATCTGGAGCCATGGATGTATACATCACACGCTGATTAAGAGGAAAGTTTTTTGGCATTTTACCATTTGTAGTTACTGTTTACTTCTCATCTATTCCAGGTACTACACTTAGTTTTATTCATATATTAATTCATGAAGTGTTTCCAAAAGGGCTGCCTTCATTCATTTCCATTAGAACGCAGTAGAAGAATGTAGTGATAACGTTTTGAGCAAATCCTGATATTAAAAACGGTTTTCCATAAAATCATTTAAATATATTTATATTTACAACATCACAATAAAAGTCTGGTAAAAACCGGTTCAGATTATATCTTTTTAGAGCTATCAGCTGTGTAAACTATCTTATTCATTTGATGATCAAATAGAGATAAATTTTTGCACCTGTCAACGATTTCATTTAAATCTCGTGTGTTTATTAATAACTTTCCTGTATGTTGAAATTCCCTGAGTTCTAGAACTTTGATGGCCTTTGTTGAACGAAGTTGATATTTTTTCAAACTATAAACATTTTTTAACATTAAATAGGCCTACTGGCTGCCGTTGTTAAAATTTCGATTCTTTTCTGCTTAGAAGTGCGGTCTATAAATGAAAAAAATACAGTATCACGTAGAGCTCTTGAAGTGAAATAGGGTATCATTCACGAGTGAAAACTGCCTTGTTGATATCATTTCGTAATGTATTAATTGGCCATTTAATCAGTTACACTTTTTTACTGGATTGGTAACTTCCCTAACTACTATTATAATACTTCGTATGAGGATGGGCATGGACGCCATCAGTGGTCGGAATTGTTGTACAGGAATAATTTGAAAAGGGACACCTCTATAGGAAGTGATTTTGACAAAAAAATAAAAACAAATTTTTTTCCATCATCATAAATAAACCGAATTAGGTTATATGAGGAATTGTTTAAGAGGAGTGTACTTATTTTAATAGGTACTCATTTCAATGTCCGTTTTATTATATTAAAAATATTATAAAACAAACGAACGCATCTGTGATTCTGTTTACTTTTCAAAGCTGCTTATCTGTTAGGGTTGCAGGGGCAGCAGCCCTATGGAGGATCTCCAGCGATCGCGATCTTCTGCCATCAGGCGCATGTCCTCCCTGGTAATACCCAAGCGACTCGAACCTAGATTCTCCATGTAGTCCAGCCACCTGGATCTAGGCCGACCCCTTGGTTTCTTACCCACCGGCTTGGAAAACAACAACTGCCTAGGAAGGCCAGTTTGCAGCATCCGTATCACGTGGCCATACCAGCGCAACTGAGATCTCTCAATGCGGAGAAGTAACGGCTCAACACTTAAAGAGATTCCCTTATTGTGGTGCTGTGCACTCTATCTAGTAGGGTAACACCTGCCACACCTCTCAGGAATCTCATTTCGTCCGCTTGCACCCGCGATCGCACTCTTTCGGTCATTACCTAAGACTCATGACCATAGGTGAGAATGGGGACAAAGATAGATTTGAAGACGGAGAGCTTGGCTTTGTTTCCCAGCTCGCGTTTCGTTACCACGAATCGCCGCAGTTCACGTCTGACACAGCTTGCTGCACCGATCCAAGCATCCAATTCTTTCTTCTGCTGCCCATCACTCGTGAATGCAATCCCGAGATACTTGAACTTCTCTACCTGTCTCAATGGGGCTCTCCTAACATAAAGAGCGCACTGAGCAGGCCGTCTTGAAAGGAACAGAACCTCAGTCTTATATTATCCACACTGATCTTCATCCCAGCTTCTTCACATTTGGCTGCAAACTGGTCTAGTGCACGCTGAAGGTTGGTGCGAGAAGACCCAAGGTTGGGCGTCAGCAAAGAGCAATCTCTCCACCTAGCAGTCGCCCACACAAATACGCTCATCGCCTCGGCTGCCCCTGTCTATCCAGTCCATAAAGATATTGAATAAGAGGGGCGACAGTACGCACCCTTGACAGAGTCCAACACCCACGGTGAATGGTCTTGACTTAATGCCATTTATCCGGACACACATCTCAGAGCTTTCATACAGAGACATGATAGCAACCAGTAATTGCCCATCCACTCCATACTCTTCCAACACTTGCCAGAGCTTCTCCCGAGGAACTCTGTCATATGCTTTTTCGAGGTCCACAAAGCAAGCGTAGACCTCTTTTGCATACTCCCAGGATTTCTCAAAGATTTGCCTTAGAGCAAAGATGTGATCCGTCGTGCTTCGGCCAGGTCGGAAACCACACTGCTTCCCCGACAGTTTGGAGTCGACTATTTCCCGACTTCACTTCTCCAGATACTTATCGTACACTTTCCTAGGAATGCTGAGCAAAGAGATGCCTGGATAGTTGTTGCAATCTCTCTGATCTCCCTTTTTGAAGATAGGGATCACAATTCCTGTCTGCCATTGCTTAGGGGCCTGGCCAGATATCCAAGCAACCTGACACACCCGAGTCAGCCACAGGATACCATCCTGATTTAAGCCTTTAACATCTCAGACCGGATTTCATCATCACCTGCAGCTTTGCCAGTCTTCAGGGACTTAATTGTCTATCTGACTTCTGCTTCGGTGATACTACCGTGACTATTCTCCGCTCCAAGATGCACCTCATGTGCCTCAGTTGTTGCTGTCACCGGATTAAGAAGAGATGCAAAGTATTTCTTCCACCTATGCAACACGCTCTCCTCCGTTTTCAGAAGCCTCCCATCAGAACTCTTAATAGTTTGTGATGAAAGAGACTTCTTTCTACGGAGGCGGCGCACGGTCTGCCAGAATACCTCGTTTGCCGAACCATAGTCTGCCAATTTCTCCCCGAACTTCTCCCAGGCTTTGGCTTTAGCTGTTGATGCTGCTGCTTTTCGCACGTCAGTGTACCGCACTCGACTCGAAGGTGATTTATTTGCAAGCCATAGCAAATAGGCTTCCTTCTTTGCCTTAACAGCTTCTTGGACTTCACCGTTCCACCATGCACCCTTTTCTCGCCACCCTGCGCCACACTCAGCCGCTTACGACCACAGCACAATGCTGCCAAAGTAATCACAGCAGTTTTAAACAACTGTCACTCCTCTTCAACAGTACCACGATCACTGGATATTTCTTTGAAACTTGAAGATATGTTATCTGCAAAGGTCTTCCTCACAGCTCTATCCTCCAATGCCTCCCATTTGATGCGCCAAGTTTGTCTGAACTTGGTATTTCGCTTGGTTGGCATGGATTCAGAGAACCGCAAATTGCAGACAACAAGGTGGTGATCAGTTGATAGTTCTACCATCCTCACACGAGTATCCAACACTGATCGGAATAACTCAACTGATACGATTATAAAATCAATTAGTGACTGGAAGAAACCCATTGCATCCCTTACCAGGTATACTTATGGACATCCTTGTGCTGGAAGAAGGTGTTCGTGATGGAAAGTCCATTGTTACAACAGATATCCAACAAGCACCTCCCATTCGCATTTAAATCGGTGTCACCATTCCTCCCAATCACGCCTTTCCACGTTTGGTCATCAGCCCCTACATGTGCATTGAAGTCGCCCACCAGGATGACAAAATCTGCATTCCCTCTCCTGCTAAGAGCAGCATCAACTTCATCTAGAAAGAGTTGGTACTCTGACCGCATTCGGAGCATATGCAACGAATAGAGAAAGAGAGAGAGAGACCGAGACCGTTTCCCTATCTGAAGCCTCAGGAGATACAGTCTTCCACCTAAGGGGGTCCAATCTGCAACATAATCTGCCAGCCATGGACTTGTATCCCCACTCCCGTCTGGGCAGTCATGTTAGGGTCGAAACCTGAGTAGAAGAGCTTCCACCCTTCTTGTAAGTCCACAGTTCCAGAACCCGGACGTTTCGTAGAGGTAATACCTATGATATCCAGTCGATATCGTTTGGCATAATCTACTAACTCTGATTCCTTTCTTGTCATGGAGAATATATTCTAAGTGCCGATTGACAGCACCCGATCCCGTTGTCGCTTTACCCGTTTCTCCTCCTGGGCAGAGTTCTCACACTGTAAGGTGAAATGGAAGAGTTCACTTTGTCGCGCTCAATAGGTAGGGATAGATAGGGGATTTTCTTAAATCCTGGCACTTCAACGAGCGGTTGCAAGCAGGCTTGAGTGAAAAAAAAAACAGCTCACAGATCGCGCATGAGGGTATAAAGTATACAATCTCTATGACGTCCCTACCTACTGAGCGCGGTAAAGTGAACTCTTCCATTTCACCTTACAGTGTGGGAACTCTAAAGGCATGCGCTGCCCCCGACCGCTTCCCCAAGTGCATAGCGAGTGCACTGGTGGGGTTTCTCGGAGGCATTGCTAGATAACAGCCGGAAGACTGTCGACTATTTTTCGAACGAGAGCCTCTGCCTAACTCCCGAACGCGAGTGACTTTAACCTGCGCCACACCCGAGGCAGTATGAATTCTCTCAGTCGTCGACATCATGAGATATATGTTTGTTTGGATACTCTTCACTCACTTCTCAATCATGATCTTTCTGGTAAGGGTGACTCTAAAGTAGCAGTGCTACAACCAGCATAGCTCACAGAAATCCCTGAAGCACCCAAACCCCTGACCCACGGTAAGGGGGCATCCACTCAGGTGGTGATTCTATTTCAGTCCTAAAATCCATCGGTGCTGTACTTTGCCATAGTGATCTCACTTGTCAACAACCAAAATGCTCACGGGACCAAATTAAGTGTTTCTTCTAGTATTTTTAATGCTGATTACAAAAATGAAAACGAAATATTTCTATATCCATCATTTTTTAGAAATCGCTATTTTAAGTATTTCCAATTTCGCAAGATTGTGCATGTTATGTAAAACATTATCCCCCGTTAAGTGATTTCAAATAGGTTTTAAAATGCGGTAAACAGTTAAGCGTTTAGCTTTCAGCATATTAGGCCCGTTTTGCCAAGGATTTTCTTTTGTATGTGGCATCTGGAAGGTCCTGAAGGAGGGTCTGGCAGTTAGGGGTTCAGTTTCCATGGTACTGCCTCCCCATGATAAAAAATCCTGGTAGAACTTTTCTCCTTGTTCATCATTAACGTCAGGTTGGCTGAGGTTTCTAACACATTTGAATTGCAATGAAGCACACCTCATCCAACCTGACCTTGAGTGACTCTTCTCGCCCGTTTTCTCAAAATCTTTCAAGGGGAAGAGTGTGATTAAAAATTGTTTTTAGACTAATGTGGTGTTGCTCTACAGGGTAGCAATCGGAAATTTTTCTCTATCTTTAATAGTTTTCGAGTTAGCAAATGGATGACCTTAAATTTGGGAGTCAAAGTCAAATTTGAGTGCGGCAATGAATTCCCCCACCCCCTTATTACCTGTAAACCACACTCATCAGATCTCGCCTATCTGGCAGCTTTGAGATATCTGTCATGTTACCAGACTTTTTTGGACACCTTGTATATTGATTTTTTCCTAAAAATAATGTCTGTAGCATTCATAAAAGCGAACAAAATTCATTCTAATGTACGAACTCTCTCATTGAGACGAATAATTTTTGTAACTACAGTCATGTAAAAAAATTAGAAACACTACCAAAGTGGATTTTTTATTCATGTTTACTCACTATTTACAAAACATCAAGATTTATTAACAAAAAGGTAACCAAATAATGTTTAAGCAAGAAAAATCTGATTAGTTGCGAACAACTTGACCACCTGCCTTATCCGGCTAGTCTCGCGTCCAGTGACTACCACCTGTTCCGGAATCTAAAGGAGTTCGTCGGCAGCCTGCATTTCAGCGACGATGAAGTGAAAAGTGCGTGGCTTTCCCCACCGGCGGCAGACTTCTATGAAGTGCGCATGCAGAAGTTCATCGAGCGCTATGACAAGTCTTTAAATAAACTTGGAAATTATGTGGAAAAATAGTTAAAGGTATATAGAATCTGGTAAATAAAAATTTTTGAAAATATATATAATAGTTTTGTTTTATTATCAGGTCGTTGCATATCAAATGTCGGATTGCAGAGGTCATCTTTAATGGCCCTCTAGAAAGGACACCATCCCACGTGCAATTCGAAATAACCCCCATTGAAATCCAAACATTGTTGCCAACGATTTGGCAGCTTCTCGAGCCCTCTCCGATAGATTCCATGGTCACGGGACTCAATAAACTCCGGGAATGCGTTTTCGACGTCTGCTTGGGTTAGGAATGTTTTCCTCCGGAGAAAATTGTCCAGGCTCTGGAAAAGATGGTAGTCGTTAGGGGAGAGGTCTGGAGAGTACGGGGGTGTGGTAGCACCTCGAAGCCCAGAGCCTGTAGCACCTGCACGGTCGTTCGTGCAACGTGCGGACGCGCGTTGTCATGCAGCAGAAGGACGCCTTTGCGATGCACAAGTGCAGGATGTTGCTGACACAGTTTTGTGTGCATACGATGCAGTTCACGACAGTAGGTCGCAGCGGTGATCGTCTCCCCCTGCTGCTGGAGGGAACCGGACATTTGCCACACCTAACTGCTTCAGTATCCTTCTTGTTCAGAGAAAATCCTTCTTGTGTCCTTCTTGTAATTAATAACTATAAAATAAAAACAACTAACTATTCGCATACGGAAAATAATTTTTTTTATTAAGTAAAAGGTAAACAATAATACTAGAGTGTAAAAATTAAATAATAACATAAATACTTATGTGAATAATAACTATAAAAGAAAGACGACAAACTGATCGCATACTGGAAATTAAATATTTATTCAAGGTAAACAATAACATAAATATGATGGTGTAGGACTTTCAATTCAATCGGAACCAGAATTAATGCGTCAGGGTAAACGAAGCCGAAGATAAATATTAGATAATAAAGAATTACGATTGTGGACGGCGTGGTGATAAAGGTTTCATCCCGGGTCCCACTTCTGCTCAAACTGGCAGTTTCTACCAATTTCGCTGCTGCTCGCATGGAAACATCGCTAGATCAAGCTCGACGGCGATTATCCATGATAATTCCGAAAATCCACCAAAAAAGCTGAATTAATAG
>JAHWFO010092549.1:2156150-2174179 GCA_023313115.1 Rhysida immarginata
CCCGCGACCCTAACGGATAAGCGGGTTTGAAAAGTAAGTAAGTAAGTGAAAATAAATTGCACTTTTTTGTGATTTGAAGAACTGCATTTATCAAGTTGCCCTTTGAGTTTGTGCAAATTAGCTCTTCTTAAGAAATAGAATAGCACCCTGCCTGGCCCGTCAACAGATCTGCCAAGTAGTAGCTTTATGCTGACATATCAGATTCTTTCAATGTCGGCATGTGGTCCATGTCTCCTTTTTATAATGCTTGTGCACGTAATCGTTGCTAGAGTTCAGTATAAAACAATTACATGTATGTTTTCCGATCGTCAATTTGTTCCTGATGCCATTGTCAGTTTACATTTATTAATTTATTATTCTACTTAATATGTAAATGAATTACGTAATTATTTGGGGGAAAAATCGCTAAAGCCCCATGTTGGAGAATCATGGCTGCCTGTAGTTGTTTACCAACACGGAACTGTCAAATTCTTTTTCTTTTCTTTTTTTTTTTCTGTGGGAATTTCTTAATCAACGAATTACAAAAATAAGATAAATTGTCTACATATTAAGAATAAATCTGCTGTTCTTTGAAGTCACATATTTATATTATTCAATATCAGGCTTTTTTTTTTAATCCTTTGTCAGCATTTTTACTATCAAAATCGGCTCGTCTTAGAATTAAAATTGACAGGTATGCTTCCCATCCAAGGTCCCCTCGTCACTTCAAAGCTTGTGCCCTTCTTACAACTTCGTTCCCTTGAAAACAGCCTTCCCATTTATTTTCAAGTGAGGTAGGCCTGCCCTCACTTATAGCTGTAACGGATAGTAGTAACAGTACTAATGAAAAATATTTGACCAAGATGCTATTTCCAAAGCAATTCCATAATTACCTTAGGTATCTTATTCTGCTGAAGCCAATGTGCTGTTTGCTCTTTTTAAGGAGTTAGCACCTGCCCCTTTTCATTCCTAGGGTGAATTTATTTGTATTGAAAACTTTTACTACTGTGGAAAAAATTAAGTACATGTATTAAAGAAAAGTTTTGGCTAAACTGAACTCGATAATGCTTTATGGCAGTATAAAAATTATCTTCAACCCTGTACTAATAAAATTAGTTAAATTTTCTGGAACAATGTAAATATCTGATATAGACACAGGGATTAAGATTAGTCTGTGCAGCATCTTTTCTGCACGAGTCAAAGTATTTAGTCGGGGACATATGTATACTTCACTGCTCAATTTCATTTTGAAGCCCCCTTTCAACAAATTTCTTTCCAAATTTTCTGATTAAAATCTCTTGTTCTTTTCTTTTTGTGAGCTTGATGATTTTCATTACTTTCTTAATTTAGAGTTTGATTTGGATGTTTTTGTGTATATTAGGTGGTTATGAATGCAGGAGACTCTTACAGTACTTTATTTAGAATAAAGTTGAATGTATGAGTAATCATAAAATTTATCTTTTAAAAACATATTTGGAAGTAAGTTTAATAGAAGGGAGAAGTTGAAATTTTTTTAAACATTATTTTTGTAATGAAAAGATAATTTTTATTGAGTGTTTAATCTGAATTATTGTGAAATCAAGAACTAATATCTTCTGCAAAAATTTGTTTATATCCATTGTTTGGATTAGATAATTTTCTTAATTGTACATGAAAATTAATGTTTATGAATTCTGAAATCATAAAATCTTAATTTTAAGTAGGATAATATTCAGTAATTTTAGTGTAATAAATATAACATCCCTTTTCATATAGTAAATTAGAAGAAGAAAATAAGATTTTAAAGAAGAGTCTAAATGCAAAGGAAATGTTGTGTATATCCATGAAGAATCACATTGAAGACTTAGATGAGCAAATATCTGAGGCTACTATAATGAAATTGGAATGTTCAGAGATAAAAAATAAACTGCAGATGTTAGAAAAGTAAGAAATCAAAGATTGTCTCAAAATCATAAAATGTAAATAATAAAGTTTGAATCTTTTGGATTCAGTTTAATAAGATTATAAACTATCAAAATAAATATAGCATGTGACTGTGGGACAGAAATGCAGTCTAGTCTAACTAAAGGTGGAAAATTCAAGTTGAATGTGTTGTAGACAATAGAATCATACTTATGCAAATTAACATCTGTATAAATTTCAGATTGAGATAAATGTAAAATCTTTCCAGAAACTTTTTTTTTTTTTTTTTTTACTTTGTCATGTTTATCACAACCTATTGTTTTTTAGGGTGTGTCCGACCGAATTTGAGCAGATAATGCAGACTGTCAGCCTCGCTCTGGTCTGGTCTAATCGTCATTGTATTATGGGACACTGCGGTTGTGTGAATTGAATTCAATACTATCGACAAATTAAGGAAAAATTAATTTAATGACATTAAGATAAAAAATAAAGCCTCAAAAATTGAAACAATCTCACAAAATGAAAATAGCCTTATAAAATAAGGCCACTCGGTCAAATTATTAAAATGAAAGTATTCAAAAATATCTATAGGTTGGTGTTGTCAGCGATGGAATTTTATAGGTTTCGTTTTTATCTTAAGTTTTCAATCTGTATAATAACGTGTTACTAAACTGGTTTTATTTGCCCTAAAGATTAATACGAGGGTTGGGGCAAAAGTCATGGCAACTATTTTTTTTCTTGAAGATACCAGTCCGGTTGGAAAATGTGACATACAGACAAAAGGACAAGGTGTTAACCACATGTGTGGACAATGAATAGCACTGAAATATCGTAACACACTAATTTATTACGGTAGTATACAGGGCAATATGGCCTTCACGGTGCAAAAGAATGACAACACAGTACACATAAAGTTGACATGACAAACCTGGGCCTAAAGACCCTCAAAGTAGTCCCCTGCTACTGTCACCACACACTGCCAACGATGTGGCAGGCGCTGAATACCATCAGCCTCAGCATTTGCTGGTCGTCCCGAACGTTGCTCATCACTGGTTGACACACGTCCTTGCTGAAACTTTCCTACCCACCGTGCTACTGTACGGTATGGTAGGGCAAGGGCTTCCACTAATTCACTATGACATTCCATCACATTTCTCTCTCGGAGAACGGCTATTTTGATGTAAGCGCGCTGCTCAACACGGGTTACTTCCATCTCGCACGACACTCTCCAACTGACTGATTTCACAGCCCTCGCTGCGCTACTACGAGCTATCACAGAGCCATCTGTTGTTCTGCATACACACTATGCCTGCAGAACTTCCACACGGCACATATATGTTTGTGATCCGTTCACATATCTACAAGAAAAAAAATAGTTGCCATGACTTATGCCCCAACCCTCGTATGATCATCCACTTGAGTTTCATTAAGGAAACCTATAGTAAGCAACGATACTATTGCTAGATGAAGTTGTTGATTTTAATGTCATCACTTGCCATATTTGACTAGCTTCGACCTTAGCAGACAGAGCTAAAAGCAAGGGTGGCTTTGTCCCCAACCGTGGTACCCCAGTCACGAATTGGTGTTTTGGGACATTACGATAATTTCCGGTAGGAATTTATGGGACGACGTAGGCTGGAATAGTTGGAACGTTGGTGATCGGTCGGACTTCTTAGACACACCCTTAGTCTTTGGTTCCAAGTTCGGGCAGCAGCATGATTTACCAAAATTAATTGCTTGGACAGCTATTGCAGGCTGAAATCAGGTCTGCTAATCAAAAGCCACTGGAGTCTCGGGAATTGTCATTCCCTGATTGGATTTGGTTTCAGGTTTAGAAACTGTTCAAAGATAGCAATATCAAGACTATGAGGAATTACAATTACAAGGGACAATTATATTGTCCACAGTTAATGTCCAATTGGAACAGTGGGAAAATGCTACTCTGTTCCAGTGAGCTTTTTGTAGCAACAGGATGCAAGTTGTCAACTCAGTATGCCTGCATCTTGCATATTCCAACACGCAGAAACTTTTCCTGCTTTGTTGCTGTACTGGTGCTGCCAACTGGTGTATCACAATGCAAACTTGATGTTTATGGTTCTTTGTGTATGTGTTGATCTAGGTGAAAATGGAAGGGTGTTGCAGTCTGCTCTTTTTCAACACTCCCTGCCCTTTGTTGGCATGCCTTGCCCTTTTCCATACTTTAAAGCATCTACTGTAACGGGTCCTTAAGTCGGACTTGCCCTACTTTCTGATACAAATGTGCCCTAATTATTGCTCGCTCCCTGCCCTGCCATTTTGCTAGATGCAACCCTGTATCTGTATTACTTTAGAAGATAGTGTTTTGAAATCGAATGAATCTTTCACAGTAGCCCTTATTTCATCTGCTCATTAAATGTAAGCTAGGAAACCTGATTTTATTTCATTGGCAGGTTATGTAAATGTCCCTCTGTCTCTTCCTGTTAAGTTTAGGAAAGAAATTTCTTAAAATTCAGTTAAATATGAAATTTGGCTTAACTTTAAAATTACAGAAATTAAAAATTGTAGCAAGTAAGATAATTAGAGTAGGGGTTGTTAAATTCTGATCATAAGTAGACTTAAATAACAATGCACATTCAAGAATTGCTACAAAAAACATTCAGTTGTTTGGCCTGACGAAGTGTTACATTCAATTTTAGGATCACAGAACAAGAATGTTGATGTTGTAGTTTTGTAAATGATTTAAAACTTTATTATTATGCTTTATTTAAGATTTAATTATTAAAAAAATTATTCTGTTCATATTTTCCATAGTGTGGAGACTATTTTACATCGAAATGTAGAAGATGCAAAGGTTCTGCTTAAAGCATATGGAAAAGATACTACTGATCCTGTAGTTAATAACATAGCTGAAGTCTGTTGTGCTTTAAAAACGTAAGTTTGGATAAAATGATCTGTATAGTTTGATATTAAAGGTAATTAGTTGTTAAATATTAGAATAGATGTGGGCTATTATGGCCTAGACCAGGGTTTATTAAAGAGCATGACAGTTTATAGGAAAAGTGTAGTCCCATCCTTGTTTTTCCCAACTGTTTTTCATTAGTTAATATGGTTAGTTTACCTGGAAGAACATGAGAGAAGAGGCATCTGATGGTAAGGAAGAGCACCAAAACTCCTAAATTTTAATAAGCTCCATCTTAATGCTTGCAATGAGTACATCAAGATTTTGCTGACGTTAACCAGGTCACGAACTTCAGAATCTAGTAACGAAGGTCATAGTTAATCTCCCACCCAAAAATGCTGAAGTCCATGATTTTTGAGTTCCGTGAATTTAAATCTATTGTTTAAATTCTATTAAAAACTGAGTGAACAAGGAGTAATGGAGCGGTTGGCAAGGGGTTGTTTTTAATTTGTTTTTTAATTTTCCCTTCCCCCCCCTCTCTCTCTCTCTCTCTCTCTCTCTCTCTCTCTCTCTCTCTCCCTCCCCTCTTTTGGCCTGTTCCAGTGTCATTTCCCCTTCCCCACCAATCATCCCACTCCTTGCTCATTCCAGTGAAACAAAAGGATTTTTTCCCAGGTAAATGAATAAATATAGACTGGAGATGACCTCCAAATGTGATATTAATTTTTCTCTTGAAAAATGTAAGAAAAAATTCTGCGACCTGGGGTCGAACCAGGAACCTCGACTATCATGGCCGATTCCTCTACCAGTTGGGCTATCGCAGACACCCGGACAGCCATGCTGTCACAAGGTGTCTTAAAGACAACCAAGTTGTCAAAGGTTGAAAGCCCAATGGGAGGTGGGCACCCGGTTCACAGATCGAGAATTTCTCCTATCCAAACCATCAGAAAGTTTGATGAACTCACAAGTAAATAAATAAATATAGACCGGAGATGACCTCCAAACGTGATGTCTTAATTTTTCTCTCGAAAAATGGAAGGAAAAAGATTTTTTCCCCTTTGACCTAAACTGAACCGGACCAACAATTCCTCATTCACATCTTTAATTGCCAGAAGATGACTTAAGTCGAAAGAGCTTGCGATTTTAATTTTATTTCTTTTCACGGTTTTTTAATTTTTATTATAAGATTATTTTTCATAAAAATGTATAAGCAGGTTGATTTTTTTTTTTTTTTTTTTTTTTTTTTTATATCAACAATGTATAATAGCATAAACTTCACAAGCAACTTTACAAAAATATCACTGAAATACGTTCATCTCTAATTAGTATTACTGTAATTAAAACATAATAAAAAGAATGGATTATTCGAACAAAAGGTCCAATAAATCGAGAGTTCGACCTCCCCTGGAAAAATTCTTGGGTACGTGCCTGGAAGAATTGTTTTTTTGTTTGTTTTTTTTTTTTTTGTTTTGTAAGGAACAGACTCCCTTGAATCAGCTTGCCCCGGAAAGAGGGACGTTGTTCCTGTAAAAGCTATTTTAACTTTTTTCCAGGCTTCATCTGCCTCTTTCCCTTTCCCTTAATATAAATTGGTACTCCATTTTTAAAATATACTTTATATATATATTTTTATTAAAATGAGCTAACTTAAAAATAAACCCCAAATACCTAAAGCTCTTAATTGTAAGAGTTATATATGCATCAAACTTAGCCTACAGGAAGAGTTTTTGACATACAGGAGATGTACAAAATATGACCACCTGGCTTGCACAAAATGTTTATTACTGTAGTAGGGGGTTGGCCCATCCTTAGCCTGAATGTAAAAGTTTGTATCTGATGTCGAATGGACAAATACAGGTCATGCACAATGTTCAAGGAAATGAATTCCATTCCATGTTCAATGAGGGGACGGGGGTGTTGACTGCATGCAGCTAGCAGGATTGATCAAGCTGTCGTGCATTACAACTACATGTTACGACTTAACTTTTGTTACTTCTAATATGGCTAATAATAAGCTGGTGGTCGCCCTGTTTCTAGACTATTCTAAAACTTTTGATTCCATTCCTCATCAACTCTTGATTTTAAACTTTCTTTTTTCTACAACATCCATGGTCCACCACTTGAGTAGTTGTCTGGGTTTTTATCTGATCGGCGTTATACCCTTAGCACTTTTAATGTGGTCTCTTCTTCCGTTATTTGGAATATTGGAGTCCCTCAGGGCTCCATTCTATCCCCACTTTTGTTTAATCTCTTTATCAATGATCTACCTCTTATATTATCCCTCCTCTTGTTAATTCTTTATACAGATCCCTACAATTTCTTTTGCCGATTCATCCGCCTCTATTATTCAAACAACAATCAAACTTGCCCTCTCAAAGTTCTATTAATCAGCTAACTTTGAATCTTGATAAAAACCAAATATACTAGAACTCCAATTATTTGGATCTCTTTGAGGAGAGAGAGAGAGAGAGAGAGAGAGAGAGAGAGAGAGATGAAAAACAAAATCCACAAATAAAATCTTCCCTCGAACAATAGACAGTTTGTGATTTTCCATAAGCAAAATGAAAAATTAATACGACATTTAAAAATTTTTCGTTTCATCTATCTACTTTCGTAATGGAATTTTTCAAGATTTGCGTAGGGAATTTCGTGCGCAATTTGCATATGTCAAAACGAGTGCGCATTTATCTGCGCATCAGCTCGCCGATTCATAATGGAAGCCGAACTCTAGCTCTGTAGATGAAACAGCTTGAACATACAATGCATTTCGACAGTCCCAATCTCGCCTTGTCTGCTACTGTCCTTGTACAACCTCTGACAATTAAGTTCGGTGAATGACGTCACACCCTAATCTGTGCGAGCTTTACGCGAGTAACAATGCATGTGAATAAAAGCCCAGTCTTTGTTTAAGCAAGTTCAGACAGGTCACGTTTGTGCGTGCAATGGTTTAGCAGATGCTCGTTTCTTCAGTTGAAGGTGTAGCGTGCGCACGTAACTGTGGATAATGGATCAAAGAGGAACACTGCCGTAATCGTGCAACAGTTTCTGGCCAACAAAGGGGTCATATCCATAGCTCATCCACCTTATTCACCAGACTTGGCACCGGCAGACTTTTTCTTGTTCCCACGCCTGAAACGGGCCTTAAAGGGACACAGATTTGCGGACATTCCAGACATTCAAGCAAATGTGACACGTGAACTTAAAGCCATCCCTAAGGAGCTTCCAGGACTTATACACCCGATCCCAAAAGTGTATTGCCTTCCAGGGTGATTATTTCGAAGGACAATAAAGTAAATGTGGCTCTATCTGTTTTGCATTTTGTTGTGTGAACTCATTCACTGAACTTAATTGTCAGAGGTTGTATGTTTAGGCGTTGTCCTGATGACTTTGATATGTTCAAGTACTAATATTTTAATACTGTATGTAAGTATAAAAACTGTAAACAACATTGTTTTTGTACTCAATAAATTAATACATTATAAGCAAATTTAGTTTTTTTTTTCTAAGAAATAACCTATTTTCCGTCAATTATCCAATTATCTGGATATTTGATTATCTGGATCGGGTCTGGTCCCAATTCATCCCAATAATTGGAGTTCTACTGTAGATGATTTTCCATCAGTGCAATAAGCGGTCTGTTCCCAATGAATTATTTTTTATTACAATTTTCGATTATTTACTTATACTACATCATTTAAATATTTGGGCATTCATTTATCCTCTGATCTTTTCTGGGATTTTCACATTAATGTCCTAGCTACATCACTTATTCAGAGACTTGGTATGTTCTCGTCTTCATTAGGGGGGCGCGCGGGCCCCCCCCGAGATATTACTTTTTATATTCTCTTTAATATATTCATCACTCTGCTATGGCACTCACTTTTGGGGCTTAACCTCCAACTTTAATATGCCTGTTCAGAAATCAAAAAAGGTTTGAAAGCTTTGCAAGCTTTGCAAGCCTGCTTCGGTTTTTCATTTGATTAATTCCTTGGGCATTGTTTCAATATACCAGCTTTAGATTATGTTCTTAGACAAAGTGATTAACGGCCAGTTATCCCTTACAACCCTTCTTTTGATTCAACGTCAGAATGAATTCACTCTTAGGCCACGTGCTCCGCAAGTTTTAAGAGTCCCTCCTTCTAGGAGAAACTACCAGCGGCGCAGCGTTTCTTTCACTGGCATAAGAATATGGTCCTCTTTACCTGAGGAAATAAGTTCCTCTCTGAACATTGCCATCTTTAAATATAAATTAAGGAATTACCTTTTCACCAATCAATCTAACCCTCACTCCTACTAACCTTAGTTTTTCCATATTACTTCACACCTTTTTGTTACTACATATAGATTAATCTGTAGTTGATTTTTTTTTGTTGAATCTATCCAAGGATCTACCTTATCTGTCATAGGGCCATACTGGCCCAGGATGGATGGATGGTTTTTTTTTTCTATTTCTGTATTCTTAAAAGGTATACATACACTAAATAAATAAATGATTCAAGGATTTTTTTTTTTAAATCCTATCCCTGTAGTTGAACCATTTTCCTCTATTTTCTATTAGAATGTGTTTAAAATGGTTTTGTTTGGATGTGTAAATAAGAAATCCTTTTAAATGAAAGTTTTTCGTCTGTTTTATTAATTTTAAGTTTGAACTGAAAATTTTTATAAATGCTAAGTGATTATTGAGACTTTGGTCTTCAGTTTTTAAACAAAGTTGTTTTAATAGAATTTACCTTTACGTTCCTGTTAGTCTGATTGATATGGGTGCTGGAGATGTTCTTCTGTGGTTATCTGGACCATTATCATCTTGTACTGGCGCACAATCCGCTTCAACACCTGTCGATCCCTGTTGGCGAGTTTAACTTCCACCCTTCATTCTGTTTCGAATATGTTGACGCAATGCTTCTGGAAACTCCCAACATACAAGTTCGCTGTTTTAGTCACTAAAGCTCTAGTGAGGCATGCTCCAATGATTATTCCTCTAGTATCCAAGAGGTTGGACCTAACGTTTGAGTGCTAGCAGGATGTTCACATTCAGCCCATATGACTATTCTGTTTTATAGACTGAGACTTATACCTTCATAGACATTAGGCTATACTGCAAGGATGAATTATACTGTTTTCATATTAATCTTCATATTATTTTGTCCATTTCCTGTATAAGTTTCTGTTCAATTAGTTCTAAAGGTTAGTTGTTCTGTAAGGTGTTAAGCAGATAAAGGATTATAAAATATGAATTATTTAAAGTAAAATATTAAAATTTGTTTAATTTTCAGAGAATTGCAAAAAAGTAATGAAAGCACCATATTGTTAAAGAAAGAAGTAAGGAGCTTAAAACTTCAAGTGAGCAAATTAAATCAGGAATTAAAGTCTAAAGAAAAGAAATTGGAGGAAGTGCAAGCCGATTTGAAAGATTCTGATATGAGAGCAACAAATTTAAGTGAGAAATTACAAGTTTTAACTACAGAAAATTCTCCATCAGAGGGACAATTGAAAAGTTCATTGAAACGTTTACTTTTAGAAAGGTATTGAGGTTTTAATTTAATGGTTTATTAAAATGCTGAAATTGGATTAATTGACATGCACTTTCATTTTCTGAGGCTACATAATAAACCATATATTCTGATGTACAATACATTCCAAAAGCGTTTTTACTTGCATGGCACAAGTTGAGCTAACCGGAGGTTGATCGGTTATAAAGTCTAGTAGTTTGAATGAACATTGTAGAAGTTTAAAATGGACTTGGCCGTCCAAAGTGGAAATAGCGATCAGTTTTATGACTGGTGTGGGCGAATTACAGTATTTTAACTGAAAAGATTAATCACTGGTTTTATTTCAATAAGATAGTCTTTCCAGATGAGATGTTTAACGCACTTACTAAAAACAAAGCAATAAAAATATTTAAGAATATCTCAAGAATGTTCGATGAGGGTTTATCCTACGCCAAACCTCAGACGTTTTAAATTACAGTAAACTCCGTGTAATTCGAATTATCGCTTAATTCGTATAAATTGCAAAGAACGTTTGAAATCCTTTACATTTAATGTAAAATATTACCGCATAATTCGAATTATCGCCCAATTTGAATCAATCATCAAGTACATTTAATACAAACTAATGTATTTTTCATCGCCTAATTCGAATGCCATAGTTACTCCGAAAATAATTTGTGACTAATTCCCAGATTGATCTGAACAAGCACTGTGCTACTACATGCGGAGTTTACTGTAAAAATATAATTGGCTCTAATTATTTGGTTTTGTCAGAAGTCCCAGTTACCAGTCTGCGTTCCGTATATGGGGATCGGATCTGTAATCTTGAAGATTATGTTGACATCGACAAAGACGTTAACACAACGCAACAGCTCAATGATGATCAAATAGTGGAGTAAGTGAAGAATCCCAACCCTGAAATTATTGACGGCAGTGATGATGATGAGGATGACGAATCAAGAGAACAACAACGTCCATCACTGGGTAAAGCGTTCGATGCTCTCCGAACCATTCGAGCATTTGGGTTAGCTTCGTCATCAGATGCGATCGACGAACTCTGTGAAAGACTGGACAATGCACTGATGAAAAAATATCCAGCATTCTTGTTCAAAAATCAATTACCGATTACATGTATTTCAAATAAACAGGCGAGTTCGAATGTTTCTTTTCATTGTTTTTTTTCAATACATGTACATATGATTACTGATTACCCATAATCCAAAACACATAGTTTTTAGGTTAGTGTGACCAATATCGCATAATTCGAATTATCCCCCAATTCGAATTCTTTTGTTGGTCCGTTTGAATTCGAATTACACTGAGTTTACTGTATTGATGAAAATAGGAAAGAAAAGTCCACAGCCTGAATTCGAACCAGGAACCTTCACTCCATGCTGTGGAATTTTCTTTCGTATTTTCTTCAATAAATATTTAGTTTTTTTTTTTTAACATTAATATTTTTACTTACTACTTTTTAAATTCTGTAATATTTTGGTATTGTTTATGCCGCCATATGGAATTGTTCATGTAATATTTTCTGAAATTGTTCATGCTGCCATATATTATGCTTATATTTTATAAGATAATGAAAGCTATTACGATATACCGTGTTGTATACGCCATATAGAATACTGCATAAATACATGCTTTTTTCATAAATCGGGTGGCGCAAAAAAGTTGTTAGGAAGTTTTTGTTTACTATATGAGGTAATAGATTCTTATCATATTTATGCTATAATTGATGTCTGGAAATCTAATGCAGAAGCTTTTCAAAGTGATTTCTATCTGCTGCAATCTGTGTGTAGAGCCTTGAACTGAATTCCGTGGTGACTCTCTAAATAGCATCATTTTCGACTCCACGAATCTCTGAAAATTGCTGTACGAAGATCCTGGAGTGTTGCAGATGCATCTTTGAATAAGGTTCTGTTGAATAAGCGTCTCACCACAGCATTACTTCCAGTAATTTCGTAAAATTTCTTTACGATAAACACATGCTGTTCCAACATTAGTGCTTTCATTCTGAAATTGTTCTGTAATGAGAGACATCAGTGGGTGAGCTATAGAATGTTCAGAACTGCAATAGAACAGTATCACAAGGGAAATCGTTTACAGCGTACAATTAAACCATAGTAGACAAAAACTTTCTAACTCCTTTTTTGCACCACCCGGTATTAGATACTGTATTGCTATCTATATTATTTTTTCCCGTCATGGATGAGAATACAACTTTGTTTGCTGATATGTTATTTTTTTAAGCATAAACCCAGAAGATATTTCATTTCGAAAGATTGGTAGCTATTCCCTATGAAATACAATAATTTTCATCTATAGATGTTGGGCATCTATCTGAGGAGGTTCGCTCTGCTGTGCCATACTCTTATTTTTGCAAGCTTCTAAGGATCTATGGACTTCGTACGAAGAGACGTCACTTCCTTAGTGATTCGCCATCTTGGTTCCACACAGCCGTTTCTAGGAAAAGTTTAAACCATTTTCTCCTTTTGAAATTAATTTTGGGTCATCATAAAAAACGTAGCAATACAATATAGTCTTATTGCAGACATTCTGATCGCTTATGTAGCCAAACTAGTCTCAGAATCAGCATATCTAATGCTTAGCAACGGCATGTGTGGAACCAAGATGGCACGTTGCCAAGGGGTGGAGCTAACTGTTACGTCACTCGTGCGAAATTCATTGTTTTTACTAAGGTGCCTTTGAATAAGTTGTTCAACTAATAATTTTGCCCATACTGAATATTATCAGTGCCTCTTTTTTTTGAGTTTGGATTATTTATCTAAATATTTTTATTATATAGGGTGCGGCAAGCTAACTTCCTTATTTCGTATTGCAATAAAACAAAAAGTATTAAAGATATAGTTTTATTTTTTGTTTTATACAAAAGTTACACGTTTAAAGTTGTGGTTTACATAGTTTTTAAAAATCATATGGGGTAAATGATGCCTGCCATTGTCGATACACTGGGTGAACCGAATTCTGGTGTTTCTCATCACTCTCTCCAGCATATTGATGGATATGTTGGCAGTCTCTCCTTGAATGTTTCTCTTCAGGTGTCCAGAGTCTGTGGATGGTTAGTATAGACACAGGATTTCAAATATTCACACACAAAAAAAAAATCACATGGGGACAAATCAGGAGAACACGCCAGCCATTCCAAATCTCCTCTCCGTGAGATGAGGCGCCCTGGGAAGTGATCTCACAACGCAGCCATCGATGCCCTTGATATATGGGCCGTTGCTCCGTCTTGCCGAAACCATGTGTTCCCCAAGTCCATTACATCCAGTTGTGACAAAAAAAAACAAAAAAAAAACAAACTCCTGGAGCATGTTTACATAATTGTCTGAAATGACTGTGACAGTCTGCTCATTTTACTCTAAAAACCATGGGCCGATAATCCCAGCTGACGAGATTGTGCACCAAACTGTGATACGTGGTGAATGCAAAGGCCTCTGATGGAGTTCTCGGGGGTTCTCGGCAGCCCAATAGCACATATTTTGTTTATTGACACATCCAGTCAAATAGAAATGAGCCTCATCACTGAAAAACACAAGCACGTTTTGATGGATGTGTTCCAGAAGTGCTTCACACTCATTTCTTCGAGCATTAAAGTCGCTTTCGGATAGTTCCTGCGCAATGGCCAACTTGTATGGATGGAAATTAAGTTCATCGTGCAGAATTCGCCTCACTTAGCGATTGGAAATTCCGAGGGCAGACACATGTTTGCGTGCTGAACGCCGTGGTGATTGCAAAGATGGCTCTTTTACTGCTTCGATGTTCTCAGGTGATCTGATGGGACGTGCGTCTCCACTTTTTTTTCTGCACAGAACCAGTTTCCCTGCACGTTGTGACCCACAAAAGAATAGATTTGCGGTCCGGGACAGGTGGCAAAGGTGCAATATTGAAGTGATTTCGAAAAGCGCGCTGGGTTGAGACCACCGAACGTCCGTTGGAAAAATAGGCCTCTACGGCAAATGCACACTGTTCGTTATTCCAACGCATGATGGTGACTGAACCACAAGGTCGCACAACTTTAGGATCCCCTCTCTCGAACGAGACCACGCCCGCCTGCCGACGGCTCCTGTAACTCGTTTCAAAAATGGAAGTTAGCTTGCCACACCCTGTATTATTTTAACTCCTGTTTTTTCAACTTTAATTAAAAAACAATGCTAAGTTTTTTTTTTTATATATTATTGATTCAGGGTTTATTCCCTAGTTTTGACTATTTTGCCCATTATCTGTATTAGAGTTAATTAAATTGTTTTTTTGTTTGATCTTGATTTATTTAATTATTCGATTTTAACTTTATGTATCTTGCTTGTTAAGCTTGTTTTTACTAAAGCATTTGTTGCATTGTTTACTAAGCATCATTCTGATGCCCTTAGGGCCTAACTTGTAGGTTGCTTCTAACCATACAGGTGTTGTTGGGCATTGCTGTATTTTTCTAACCCTTTTTCGAAAATAAATAAATAAATAAATAAATAAATGCCATAATAGATTTATACTTTATATATTATTATTTTGCTAAACTTGAAGCAAACTTAAACTTAATTTTTTACTACTAATTATTTCATGAAAAACATGTAATGATTTAATTTGTGTATTCGCCATTATATTGTTGAGCGTGCTTTGCCAAATTATCGCTTACTTCCTCATGTAGTTTCACGTAATTATACTGTATTTTTGCTAAAATAATAATATACATTGATTTATTAATAATAAAGAAAGTTTCCTAATAAAGGCTCGAAATCAGATTTCATTCAAAGCAGTTTAATGCCACTCATGCTTACCTATCCCTGTTGCTAAGAAACAATAAATGGCATCATCTAACGTGATTCGAACTCTACTTCTTTCCTGAACTGATTAATCTCACTGGTTTAATGCATTGCAAGGAAGCCAAACATCATTCACTTAAGTGAAAACGCTTTTGGAATAGGGTGTACAAGTAGTGACCCCCTCCCCCACAAATGACTCTAAAAGAATTTTAATTGATATCTATAACTGTAAAAGAATAAGTAGTGAAATTGAAGTCTTATTTTTATATTTCAACTGTGACCCATGAATACGTCAAATTTGATCTTTAAAACTTTATTTGGAGAAAGTGTCTAGACTTACACAAGAATGTATGTGGTAGGAAATTAAGTAATAAATTGGAACTGGAAGTATCAAATTCATTAAAGGTGGGATTAAGTAATAAATGAAAGGAAGAATTCCACGACCTAGGATCAAGCTAGGGACCACGACTCAACGTGTTGCTTCTTTAGTCACCTGAGCTGCCTTGTCGAGTCGTCATCCCTGGTTCGATCCCAGGTTGCTGTATTTTCCCTTTCAATTATTACTTTGTTCCACATTATTTATTTATGAGTTTTAAGTTTTTTAATACTGCATTGGCAAATATTAAAGCTAATATACAGCATTAAAAATAGCTTAGTGGATATATTAAACCCAAATATTTTTTTAAATATTTTTTTTAGTCCCATGCCAGAAGCATTTAAGAAATCCTCTTGTAATGAAGAAAATAAATGTGTGGATTCGAAGGTAAACTCCCCATAATCTTATTTTTAAATTAAATTTATCCCGGTGTTAAATGTGGAACCTAATGCTTTATTTTTTGCAGTGTACAGAAAACTCCAGTCCTCTTATTTTAACTCCTAAGCCTCTAAAGAATGCAGCACATGGATTGAAAATAAAAATTTTTAATAGTCCACCCCGAAGGATGGCTCATCATATCGACGAACCACTAGTCAAAACTCCTCTATCGTATACCTCTTCGAATTTTGGTTATAATGGGCTAGGTGGGCATTCCAAACATGAGGAATTTCCATGTCCAAATTTGAAACGATTCAAGCGCGGTCCTAAATCCAATACTTCTAGAAAGATAAATGTGAGAAAGGCAGAAGGTAAAACTTTGTTTGATTATTGTACAAGTGAATGAATAAGAACAATAAGTTTGATGGGAAAGGTGATTTGCAGTATGTTTTTGATGGTTTTAATTTTTTTTTAACATTGTTTCTTTAAAATGAAACTTCAAAAGATTTTTTTTTTTCTTTTTTCTTTTTATTTTATTTTTTCTATTTTTTATTTTTTTTTAAAGATTGTTTTATGTATAAAACAATCATTCCAGCTTTGAGCACAAAAGGAAATTTACGTCTGTATCAGTCCATAGAGTACTCTTGTTTGGAATGGCGCACAGTATTGCTCTTGCAACTTAACCATCCATGTCCGGGGTAATATATTGTCTTTGAGCATGCGTACGACTTGCTGAATGATGTTGAGTGTCATAGATGTATACAATAAGGGGTCATTCACTAAATACGTAAGGCTTTCTTTTGTAAAGGCCCTTTGTTATTCTTATTGTAATATTTGGTTATTAAGTTTATATTCCTCGTAAACCTTTTAATTCTAGCTTTATGGCTTTCAGATATAATTGTACTTGCATGTTTATTTAATAATAATAATAATAATCTAAACAACCCAGTTAGGAATTGCTTAATTATTGAACTAAGCAATTGTGGCCATAAGGGCCTTTAAAAATGCAGTTCTTGTCATCTAAATGCTAGTGGTAACTAAAGTTCAGCATAACAGGTCAATAATGGCTGTTAAGCAGAAACTTGTGCACATAGGGTGCCAAATAAAAACTTAAAAGTAAAGTGGATGGGACTTTAAGAAGATATTCTATAAATTTCCTTCATTAAAAGGATTATCTGGAATGAGGTTTATTTCAAAATTTTTTACAGTTTTTTTGTGGAGAAGGTTTTCATCAGAATTAATATAGATATTTAATCTTTTTTTGACAAGTCTTTTACCCTGAATCGTGAAAATTTCAGAGTAAATGTTTAAAAAGTCTTTTACACTGGACACTTAAACTACAGTTTCTGGCTTATAATTTTTGCCTTCCCAGGTGCCTGCCTGCAATACACTCATTGCTGACAGTTGTGCTGGCTTTGTTGTTGGGAAAAGTTTCTCTCCCTCCCCTAATATTTTCAGGTTGTGATCTACAAATTACAATCCTCAAATTTGTGATCTTCATATTATTTCTTAATAAATCAATTCTTCAAAACTTGTACCCAATACACTGTATAATTACTAAGGGAAGCACTTGATTCCTTAAACAATGGTGTTGCATAAAAGATATTTATGAACACAAAGAGCTGCAGGCAAGAAATGGCTTGAATGATTTTAGATTGTATGTTTTTGTTTTTTGATTTTATATTATAAAATAAAAAAACAAAAAAACAAAAAGATGTATGTTTCATAAAGTTTAATTCAGTGGTCTGTTTTGCATAATTCTATCGATTTGAACTGTTGTATTCTCACTGTAATAATTTAAGTAAAATACACCGTAATTGAACTTAAGAATTGGTAAAATACTTACATAAATTTTAAATAATTCAATTATCTGTTATTACTTTCCAGTATGTCTGTATCCATTACTGGGGGGTCCATTACTTAAATTTCCCTCTTTAATTCCAAACTTAAAACATTTGAATGTGACAAGGACAATATTTACCATTCCTTGAAATGTTATATTTTTACTATTGTAGGTAACATTTTCATTAGCCTGAGTTACTCATTCAAATTTTAATTTTCATAAATTTTAATAAATCTTAATTTGATCCAAGTAATTTCCAATTTAATTTTTTTTATATATATTTATATACTGTAATAGGAATTTTAATGATTTTTATATTTTAATTATTTGTGTTCCAAATGTTCAATTTTTATTTTCTTTTAAATATTTTTTTTCAATTTAACAAATTGTTAAAAAA
>JAHWFO010092549.1:2177340-2215051 GCA_023313115.1 Rhysida immarginata
TTCAACAAACAAATGAAATAAACTTTGGATACACCCCTACTTAATGGTGCCTAGTTGTTTCGTCACACGTTCAGCTCGTTGCATTCACTTTGTTCCAGGATTGTTCTGTCACTAAGCTGAATCGACACATTTAGCTCACCATATACACACACACCGGCCAATGAATTAGAAACCTTCGTTCAATATGGTATTGACCCTCCTTTGGCTGTAATTACAGAACATGGACTCTACAAGGTGTTGCAATGCAGGTAAGGTAATCTCAGACCATGCATTCGTCAGAGAGACCTTCACGTCCTGCAGAGTAGACGGAAGCGGATGCCTTCGACGAATGTCTCTTTCCAACATGTCCCAAATATTCTCGATCTGATTCAAATCCGGACTTTGCGCTGGCCACGGCAGATGTTGCAACTTGGTGTCATGTTCAGAAAACCACTCCTGAACAATTCTTGCTCGATGGACAGTAGTATTGTCGTCCACGAAGAACCCGTCACCATTTGGATACAAATGCAGCATTGCAGGATGGACTTGATCTGCAACAACGTTCAGGTAGTCTTTGGCTTTCACCCGACTGTCAAGGAATATCATGGGACCATTGCCATACCAACAAAGCATGGCCCATACAATGACACCTCCTCCTGCAGCTTGAACTGTGTTCACAACACGAGGGGTCCATCGCTTCATGGGGCTGCTGTCAAATTCTCTGCCGGCCATCGGTGCAAAACAATGTGTAACGTGACTGTCCGACCACATCACCTTTTTCCAGTCTACTGTCCAGTCACACCATTCTTTACACCACTGCAGGCGAACTTTCTGGTTTGTTGCTGACACCAGGGGCTTCCTCACTGGCATGCGACTTCCCACCCCTATTCGCTTCAACTCTCGGCGCATTGTTCTGGAGAAGATGGGTTGCGATGATCCTTCATTGAAGTCTGCCGTCAGTTGCTCCACAGTAGACCTTCGGTTTTGCCGCACAATCCGTCTCTCATGACGTTGGTCCCTGTCTGTGTTGATTGCTTTTGGTCCACAATACTGCCGTTTCGACAACTCTTGTGGATTCCGTTTCCACGCATTGAACACCTTGGAGACCTGACCTTTTGAGATACTGGTCAGTTGTACTGTCCTGGAAATCGTAGCTCCAGCTAGATGGGCTCCCACAATAACTCCTTTTTGGAACTCAGACAGGTCTGCTTTTTTCCCCATTTTGCTCAACTTGAGTAGCTGCAGCTTGGAATGAGCATGTACCTCACATGATTGCATTCATTTGCATATCACAATCGTTTCTGACCTGTGACCCTGCTTTACATATCAGTATAGTAATTCATCACGGGTTTCTAATTCATTGGCCAGTGTGTGTAGATAGCGGGACCAGTTATATTATACACACACTCACCAAAATTTTTGGTGAGCGAATGTATATGGATAATTGTTTCACTTATAGAACATACATTATACTATTTAATTTGCTCCTTTGACCTATCATCTCTTTCAATAGCATCCTATATACAATTCCTTTGAAGCACAGCATCCTAAGTGGCAAAATGGTTCTTGGACAAGTTGACTGTGTGACAAAATAATCTTCGGGTGAAATGAATGTGGCGATTTGAATGAGACGACATGATTATGACAAAAAATTACAGTACGTATGGTATAACCTGCTGGAAATGGGAAATTCTGATGGTAATTGTAGTTTATCATATTTCACCAAGATTTCCAACTCTCCTATTTTAATTTCCTTTAACTCGTTTTTTCCTTTTTTTTTTTTTTTTTTTTTTCCCCCCTCCCCATTTTTATTTCCTTTTTTTTGGTTATGTACCCATTTTTTTCCAAATGCTTTTCCCCTCTGCCTATTTTTTTGTTTTTAATCCGATTAAAATAAACGAGAAAATTGCCTCTTACCTTTCTAATTTATAGGTTTGCCTCTTTTTTTTCTAAATTATTTGTAACAGAATCTCTTTTCTTTGGAAAAGTCTAATAAGTTAAAAAAACAAGTGTCTTTGTGGTTTTGGCTGGGTGAATGACAGATAACAGAAATAAAGGTGACAAAGGGTGAAGAAAATTTATCATAGGGACAGAATTTACTGAATTGGCCAATGAAGAGTCAAGGTACAAACATGTGATGTAGAACCTTCGAGCATAAAAATAGAACACATTGACGATTTCTATTTCTTTCTATTTTTATGCTCGAGGTGTAGAACACATTGGTGATTTTTGTCGCAGCGACTTCTTAACGATAGGAGGGTTATAAGAGTGGAATACAATGGCTAATGAATAGCAAATTAACCCCTTCTGTGCTTCGGGCTAAACACCTGCATGTCGTGGCTCTGCAGTGTCGAACGATAGCCGCGACATTTCCAGGAATGCTTTTCATTATATTCAACAATTCTTTTGTTAAAGAGCTGCTGTGACAAAGATCGCCAGTGCGCAGAGGCCTTAACTGACTCATTTTTACAAAAATGGTAGATCCAAATGAAATAACAAAAAAAAGGCAACATGGAAAAAATGAATTTGAAATTTCAGAATTTGAAAGGGTTTGCTGTGACTTCACACTTATGGAAACACCCCCCTCCCCTGTTGTATTTTTTTTCCCCCCCCCCCCCCCCCAGAGCATGACGTATTTCTTGAACAGCCCCTAGTAAGACCATTTAATTTTGTTCTTTAGACACATTGAGTTTAAAAGATTTAGTTTATAATTCTTTCATTAAATAACAATATTTTGATAATTTATTAGATTTTGGATCTTGCACAAAATCAACATTTATCAATTCAGTTAATCCAAGATGATAAACCACCATCATCAGCAAGTGCAGCAAATGTGTTCCTTGATCTGAAAAACTTCAACAAAGTCATTGAGGTTGCAATTTCTGTTATAAACAATAAAACTTAAGGGGAAAAAATGAAATGTTTTATGTAATGTGATGATAATGTACTGTATTTTCGTGAATATACCCCGCACCCCTAGATACCCCGCGAAATTCCACGTTTATGTAAAAAATATTTAGGAAACCCTGCACCCCTGTATACCTCGCGGGGTATACAGGGGTGAAAAGCTGAAAGAACTCCGAGATTATATTACGGTTAAATCAGAAAATTAAGAAGTATAATTAATTATTTCAACCATTAAATTCAATTAAAATTCATAAAAATTGTACTGGCAGTATAAAATGTTCCAAGACAAAAAATAAGGAGTGGAAGAAGAGTTTATTTTGCAGGAAAAGAAAAATTGAGAAGGAAATTCAACACAAAAGTTAGCAGATAGATCCAGCAGATTGAAATAACGATAGCTTTTCAAAAAGATGGCAACTTCAAAACTGCCACAATCTGAAGTAGTGGCAGTTTGTCCCGACTAACTTCTTCACCTTTTGATAATGAATCGGAATGATAAATGTTAAAAATAATTTTATTTCTGAATGTAATATACAATGTGTTGTTCAGTTAAAATAAATATTACAATATCTTTGATCCCTAAATACCTTTAATTTATATTTACTTTATGAAGTTGTATTTTTACACTTTTTTGTAATTAAAATATCCTGTTTCTATAAAAATCATAAATCATGAAGATATCATTACCTATCATGACTGGCTTTTAGATTAGCCTTATTTTGATTGGCTCATATATCCTGGCTTCTATTGGCAACCAATCACAGCCCTTCTGGCCCTTATAGTTTAATATATAAAGGGGTGTTTGCTTGGAAGATAGCAGTTCACTCATTTGAATCATTCTATTGAAACAGTTTCTAGATTGCATTATTACCACTTCTAGTTCAACTTGTTCATGGTTTCCATCTTGCACATCATTCATGTAAAAAATAATTTGGAAACCCTGCACCCCTAGATACCCCGCACCGCCCTTCCGCAGATGTAAAAAAGTGTATAACCCGTGGGGTATATTCGCGAAAATACGGTATATGTGCTTCATAATCATACTTTTTTATATTCAAAAAATGCTGGCAGATTGATGTAAGTCGAAAATTAGTTACAGTCCAAGGGGGTACGCCACTTAGTACCCTTTCAAAATATTTGGAAAAAGTAGGACTGACTTTACCTATGTGAGTATCAACTTTTTTTTTTTTTTTGGGTTAAGACAATTTTTTATTATAAAATTTCTTTTCATGCATTTTGTTTGGTTACTTTTGCTACTTAAAGACCACTGTTACCAACAGATGTAACTGTAGCCTATGCAGTAAGTACAGCAGCACATACCTCTGACATCAGATGTGGATCTTTATCCTCTTATGTTAGTAAAGAATTAGAGCAATGTTTAGCGCAAATATTTTTATACTGCTTGATAAAACGTTTACAAATTTTTCATTTATCTTAAGACAGGTCCATTATTTAGAATTATTGACATCAAATGGGGAAATAGTTACATGCTCAAGGGATTCCAACGCAGAAGTCCTGAAGGCTGCATCTTGTGGTTTGGGAATCTGTGGAATAATTCTTAGTGTGACTCTTGAATGCAAACTTCTTCATACAGTTGAACATCTTCAAATAGGATGTTCTTTCCTGAAAGTAAACTTCATACCATTTAATTTATTATTACATTACTTTCAAAGAAATGCATCGCGCATGGGCTGCAACAATGGCATGTCTCAAAAATTTTCAAGAATGAGTTAACCTGCACATACCTAATACATATAGTTGAATTGAGCTATTCTACCATCCTACAATACCAGCACCATATTTCACACAAAAAATGATGCATTTAATAAAAAATGAGCCCTTAACGAGGCAATCCACACACAGTTTACAAATCGCGTTTTCTCGAAGTGTTAATATTGAGATGTGCCATTGTTGCAGCCCATGAATGATATAATCATGTTAGAAATCCTTCTGTATAGAGGGTGTCCCTGAATTGTCTGTAAAAACTTCTGATAGGACAAAGAACAAGAAATGTTCAGTGAACATATGTCTGGAAATGCATACTTTTTCTATTAGGCAGTGCTCTCCCACCATTTTCGCAAGAGAAATGCCACTAATTTAGCAGTGGAAAATGAACAGAACACTGGTCACCATACCAAGTTCTGATGCCGCAGCAACCTATTACCATCTGCTGCTGAGAGTTGCTACTAATGTATTAGATTTTTATACGGTTTCCGAGCTGTAGGGGATGTCCCTCACAAAAATATGCATTTCCAAACATATGTTCACTGGACATTTTTCATTCCTTGTCCTACCAGAAAGCATCTTCTAAAAGACACTCGCATGCCAAAAGTCATGGGATAGCAGTGGACTATTTTTCAAATGACAGTAGTATCATGTGCAAACAGTATAAATTTACAAATCAGTGTCAGTAAATCTGTCTCACTATATGAAAATAGTAGCAAGGCAGTATGGGAAAGCCACGTTACCAATTGTCATCTCAATCAGATCAGCGTGCAGCCAATAGAAAAAGAAACTGAAACCATAGAGTCTAAAATGAAACTGAAACGGTGCTTCATGTTCTTGAGCACTACGCGTGCGCAGTCGGAGACTACTTTACGGGGCAGAGGTGAAAAAGTAGTAACATGCTTTTTCCCACACTGCCTTGCAGCTTTTTTCATATAGTGAGACAAAGTATAGGTTTAGTTACACTGTCATGAGTAAGGGGTGAGGGGTTCAGTGTGACAATGGCTACACGACGAGAGCTATCAGATTTCGAATGTGGCCTGGTATGTGGAGCACAACGTATGGGTCATTCAGTACCGGGAGGTGACTCAAGAATTCAACATCCCACGGTCCACAGTTTCAAGAGTCTACCAAGAGTACCAATTTGACGGCATTACCTCCCACCATGGATAACGCAGTGGTCGACTACACCTCAGTGAACCGGACCAACGGCGTCTGAGTAGGATGGTCACCGCTAACAGGCAACTGACACTATGCCAGATTACATCAGATTTTAATCAGGATGATAGTAGAGCTGTGTTGACGCAAACTGTGCAACGAAATCTGATATCCATGGGATATGGAAGCAGAAGACCCACGAGGGTGCCCTTGCTAACAACAAGACATCGTCAGCAATGTCTCTATTGGGCCCATGAACACATCGACTGGACACTTGACAACTGGAAACGTGTGACCTTGTCTGATGAGTCTCGATTACAGCTGATACGAGCTGATGGTAGGGCTCGTGTATGGCGCAGACCCCATGAAGGCCATGGACCCAAGTTGTCAAGCATGCACTGTGCAAGCTGGTGGTGGCTCCGTAATGAGCAATTGTGGGAAGCTCTCCAGTTGGAATGGTTGGCAGTGTCTTCAGATGTCTTCCACTGACTTGTGGAATCAATGCCATGTCGCACTGCGGCACTTCGCTGGGTTAGAGGAGGTCCCACACGTTATTAGGTGCTATCCCACGACTTTTGGCATGTGAGTGTATATAGACATAGTACTTTCCATTAGGGATAAGGATAAAGGGAAAGCACTAATAGGGTTGACCATGATAGAGAGTGTTTTCAAATTAATGATATTGTGTAATATCATTTAGCCTTTTTGATCTTCATCTACTCATAAGCATGAGAACAGAATGGATTTTTATTACAGGGGCATAAATCGTTTACCCAATGCTCCTTTGAAAATCCTTAACAGCAGCAGAAATAATATGAATGCCTTTTTGGATAGGCATTTGTTGAAACAGCTTGATTAGTCCTTGGTCTAAGTTTTTTAATTTTAACTATTTTATTTCATTCTTGAGTCATGCCTAGACTGGGACAATTAAACTTTGTCGAATTGAAAGTTGGAGAATAAAATTAATTTATATAAGATCATTCATTTAAAGAAAGAGTATAATTTAAAAAACTAATAGTACATGTGAGGAACGTTCTTGCAAGCTGATTTAGTTTTTAGAGCAAACAACAATTTATTTGTCCATAACATATCTTCCACCTTATAGCAACATTTTACAGCTTGGAGCAAGTGTTTAAAGTGGCAACAACCAATCTCAGTACATGCATTACAGCAGTGCATGAAATTTTGCAGCACTCTTTCAAATATCCCTGGTGTTTGTTGTACAAGGAGACTGGAGTCTGGCAAGCAGTATCATGTCAGATTCCTTGGGGTTTCATAATCTAACAACTTGATGTGCCCCATAAGAAAAAATTCAGGGATCGCACTAGCCTTGGACAGGACCTTCCAATCCAGTGATTAGGGACTCTGTTGTTGAGGTGCTCATGGACATTAACATTCAAGTGAGCAGGAACACCGTCACGTTGCAGCCATATCCTCTTGCAGACAATAAGATCTTCTAGCACCAGAAATAAGTATTTCCAACCATTCAGCTCTCTAACTCAAAATACTCTGTTTACAGTTCTCTACCATCTGTAGAATTTTGACTCTAAAAGTTTGAGATGCCCTGTATAATCTGTTTCATTAAAAATTAGTAATACAGTGACAATCACACGATTTATCTAGTTGCATGCTGCTTGTGCTCAGACACTGTAATTTGTTTAATTATATCTTAATTAAATGAAAATTTTCATTAAAACATTTCCTATGGTTTTAATTATAAGCTTTGTATCTATTTTAACCCCTTTTTAGGTTGTTGATAAATTGAACATTTGTCTTAAAAAAGAAAGTTCTTTTCGGGTGCTTTGGTTTCCACATACTGATAATGCAGTTGTCTATTCATCTAAAGAAACAAAAAAAGTACCAATTTTTTTTTTAAATGATAGAATATAGTCCATTAAAACTTATTTAGAAATGGATTAATTTGAACAAATATTTCCACAGACTGTAGCTCCACCTCACAGGTTTCAGGGTGCCCTTGATTGGTACTTAGATGTTGCAGTTACATTTTATCTCATGCAATTTCTCTATTGGATTTGGTAAATTGTTTCTTTATAACAAATTTTCTATTGAAATTATTGTTTCAACTAAGAATAGGGCTTTTTGAATTAATAATGTGTTAGATAAATATTTTTAAAGGTGAATAAATCTTTTAATCTAGTGCAAAACGCTTGCCTAAACAATTTTATCTTTATTATAGTCTGTTTTTCCCATTCTTGCTGCCAGTAGCACATCATATTATCTTCTGGTTGGGATTCATTTGGAGAAGAACTGTCGTGTCTTCTTCCCCAAGTCCGTACTTTCGATTCAAGCCGCCTGGTTCCCATCAAGTTTCTGAGTGGGCCATTCCTATGTATTATTATTTTTTTTACTTGAATATTTAAAGACATTAAATGAAAGAAACTAATTATAATAATTAATTCATAATACATATTATAAATTATGAATTAATAATAAGAGCATGATGGGACTATGAATTTTGCTTATTATAACAGTTATTCATTTAACCCTGAAATGCAGTTAAACAGTTAAACTAATTGGTAAATTGTATATAATTTATATATTTAAAAATATATAAACAGGGTGGTTATAATTAAACTTTCCCTGGTAAGGAAACCATTTATAGTACGGGTATTAAACTCTGTCGGAATAACTTCAGATTATGGAGCACAAGATTTGCATGGTTTATCGCTTTTCTTAGTCCTTATTATGGTGGCCACACGAAAGAAAAAGCAAACTGACTCATGCAAAAATGTTCAATCATGTTCAACCAATCGGAAACAGACGGGAAACAAAGCATTACTCATTCCTGACATTCCTTTAGTGAAATCGCAGCTGAAACGAAACCAAAACAAATTTGGCTCTTGATTAGGGTTACCAGCCGTCGACTTTTGCTGGACACGTTCTGCTTTTCATTCATTTTGGTTATGTCCAGCCGGCATTTTTAATTTATCAAAAATGTCCGTCATTTTTCGTTACAAGATTGCTCATTTAGGTTTTAGAGGCTGAAGACACCATAGGCATATTTGGCTTGCTCGTTAGGGCACGCTCATTCACCTTTCCAGTGAATCAGTGAAAGGAATGTTACTTGTGAAGTTTAATTTTAAGAATATGCCGTGTGAAGAATTTTTTATGCATGTGCTTCAAGAAAATAATTCACGTCTTCTTTCAAAAGTAGGTTCTGTTGAAAAATACAGCTTCAAGGAAAAGAACTACAGCAAGGAACTGATCATTAAGTAACGTAATTTGCTTTTGTAAAAAAGCTGTGTGTAATATGTATAATTTTATTTTTGATTGAAGACATCGGGCACTTTTTAAAAAAATCCTGCTTTTTGCTGAGCATTATCTGCATTTGGAAATTTTCAGTTGGTAACCCTACTCTTGATTAATTGACAGGTCGAATATGATACTCCACTTGTATTGTTGATCTATTTTATTATTGAATCATTATTATCTCAAGTCCTTGAAAGAGTTAAAACCATTATAAATAATGATTCTAAGTTGAATGTACATGTATATAGCTTTCCTTGAACAAACGGAATTATTGGCAAGGCGAAGGCCGCCATTTTTCAGAAACTCTGAAGACTGTACACTTCTACAATTGATAAGCACATATATTACGCATGCACGAATTTTCCTTTTTCTTTTGTGCAGGGCACTATAGACCACCAGATACTGTTATTGTTTACAGGTGTTGCTAGCCTCAAGGACCTGAAGAAAAGCATATCATGAGAGATACCAGGCATATCCATGGAAATGCTTCATGCAGCCGTGCAGCATGCTATCCTATACTTTAGACTATCCTGGGTACTGATGGGCATCATTCGAGCACACTTTGCAGTCGACAGATGCTACAAAAAAAAAAAAAAAGAAAGACAAAAAAGAAACAGGCACTTTATAGGATAACACAACACGTTAAAAGTGTTTCGGTGGAATTGCTTATTCATTATTTCTCTTCCCTGTGTCCTTGTAATGTTCACATTACAGTTCCTATTCGTGTGATCGCTCATTTTCCACATTAAGGTTAAATAGGGAAAGTCTAATTAATAACCACCCTGTAAATACATATGTATGATTACAGTTATTAAATTATAGTGATTATAGTTTTTAAATTATAAGTTTAAAAAATTACCAGTGGTCATTTGTTTAATAGATTTAATTTTAATGTCACGTAAATTTCTTCCTAGCATAGACCTGCTGGCCATGAAAATCGCTACACCCAGGAGGAGTCGTCCATTAGCAATGAACGTAATACCAAAGGCACAATGTAAATGATTAAAGTGACATTGCCGAAACATCACAGCAATACGTGATATAGTGGATACTTGGAGCCTTTACCTAGTGCTTAAAAAGGCCATACCAGGCTGGAAAGTTCATATTCTGCGTGTTTAGAGGTAGATCAGTATGCCAGAGCATCAGTTTCATGAAGAATATCACCACCCAGGACCTCATATGGCAGACATTTGTATAGCCATGCATCTTGGCAGTGCAGTCGCCATTGGACACAATATGTGCAGTCATGGATACAAACAAGTCACATGTCACGTAGAGTAGAGCCTTCACACATTACAGATAGAGAAGATTTTCATTATCTGCCGACATGCAGTAGCACCAAGTAGCACCATATCCAGGGAGATCCTGTAGTCTGTTGGGCCTTCACAGCATTTTTCAGTCTCAAGAACCAATCGTCACCATTTGAATGAGGATGGCTTATAGGCACGGTGTCCACTAGACCCTTGCTTTTTATTGACCCCTTAGGCATTGTGTAGCATGTCATCAGTGGTGCTAGGAACGTTAACATTAGACAGAGGATCGGCGACGCATTGCGTTCTCCAATGCTTGCCACTTCAATCTTCATGCAGATGATGTTTGCATCAGGGTTTGGTGCTGCAGAGGGCAAAACAATGATCCTACACTGATGTTATGACATGTGGTGCCATCAGTTATGACTCCTAGTGATGTCTGGTGGTTCTTGAAGACTGAGATAGCACAGCGATATGCAATGATGTTCTGCAGCCCCATTTTCTGCTATTGTTGCGCATCATACCCAATGCTATCGTGCACCAAGTAATGCTAGACCCCATACAGCTCTCATCACTCAACAGGCTCCAAAATGTGGACACCATTTCGTGGCCTACCAGGGCTCCAGATTTGTCTCCTATCAAACATGTATGAGATCTGATGAGATGTCATGTGGAATTATAGGAAGCACAATGGAATTTCCTCAGGACCCTATCTGAACTATGATGGAATGTCTCGTCAGAATGCTGCTTGTATTGCTGTGAAAGGAGTCTCTACCCCATATTGACCTCTTACCTGGAGACGCTAAGCTATGTGCCCTTCATGCGTGAAACACTATAATCACTAATTTGTTGATTGGTTCAATAGGTTTATGGGTGCGTCAACAGCTAGGTCATTTTGCACCCTTTCACATGACTAATATCTTTACACAATCCAGAGAATTCAACATGACTACTCTCTATCTGATGGATTTGAGAACTGGAAACCTACACCTCAGCACTCTTAGCTTCTGTACCGACCACTACTCATTTGTACTATCCGCCTGTGATGGTTTAGTAAAATTTCCAGTATGGAAAGAAGGTGTAACGATTTCTATGGTCAGCAGTGTACTTATCACTTTAAAAGTCTACATTTGCCTTGGTTCCCTAGAAATATATACACTAGACAAGCCAGAAACTGTGGACAATGGTTACCTAAGACAGAGAAATAAAAGACAAAAACACAATTCCACAACAAGAGTTTAATACCTCGTATGTACATTACGCTGACGAGGTCAGCTTCTTCAGCGAGAAAACTCGGACAATCAAAGAATCGAAAGTCAATCGAAAGAATGAACTTGGGATTTTCGATTCTTTGATTGCCCAAGTTTTCTCGCTGAAGAAGCTGACGTCGTCAGCGTAATGTACATACGAGGTATTAAACTCCTTCCTGAATACACAGTGAAATGGGTCAGGACTCAGGATCTGATCTGCAGATTATAAGTAGCTTGCCTCCCCCCCCCCCTCCAAATTAACATACATTTCAGATTAAAGTTAGAAATTCTAGTTCATTTGAACTACATTAACATGAGGTTTTACTGTACTTTCAAAATAACTTTAATTATTTACTTTTAATATAATTATCTTATGCAGTTTTAAAAATTGAATAAATTTAATTTTTTTTTTCCCCTTTTAAAGAGACAGGGCTACAGAAGCATTACTAAAATTATATGAGTGGAGTGAAGAAGGTGTTCACTTTCTTCATTTTCCTGTTGATATTCAGTTTGTGTGCAAAGATGAGTTATACTTGAGTCCAGCATATGAAACAGATGTTTGCTGCATCAGATTAACAATTATGAGGTAAGTAAACTGTTGTTACTGTATATACTTGTGTATAAGATGAGAAATTTATTCCCAAAAATGGGCTCAAAAATCGAATTCGTCTTATCCATGAGCTAATGAAAAATTTAAAGAACCGAAAGGATAGATGGATGAAGCTGGTATAGCAACATGGCTTAATGATGCCTGGAATTGTCGACCTGGGGCCTTACTTAAAAGATGGCCATCTTTACTGGTTTGGGATATGTTCATATGCCATTTACTGACAATGTGAAAAGGAAGCGAAAAGGTGAGCTTTCTAAAGTTTTGAATCAATCATGCATTTTTCTCAAGAGTGGGCTTGTTATTATGATCATTTTAGGTTAAACACAACATTAGCATTGATATCTAGTGGCTTAACCTCATTAGTGCAGCTCTTAGATGTTTGCCTCAATAAGCCATTTAAGGATAGAGTGAAGAAGGAATGGATGTGTTCTGGGCAACAAATTCACAAAGAGAGGCAATATGATGAGACCTGATCTTGAGTTGGTTGTCAGATAGGTGAAGGAAGCTTGGGATGATAGCACTTCAGAAATGGTTAGAAAATCATTTTTGAAGTGTGGCATCAGCAATGCTCTAGATGGCACGGAAGATGATGCCCTTTTTGAAGACATCGATTCCTTTTTTGAGGATACAAATTCTGACAGTGACAATGCAGGAATCTGTGAATTAGATGACGTTTATGAAGGACAGATGTTTTTGTCAATAAATGTTTTTAATTTTGACATCAGTGATTTTAGTCTTCAGCTTATACATTGGACAATCCATTCTTTTCCTTTTTGGCCTCAAAAAAGGGGACCTTCTTATACATGAGTATATATTGTAAATTATTACTTAAGGTATTATCTTAACAGTGGCTTAAGGCTGTCTGAAACCAGTGATGACATATTAATCAGCTAGAAATGATCTATTATCTACATATAAGTTGATTGTAGCTTTACATTACATGAACAGATTTTTAGCTTATTTGTGTTCTCTGATTAAATTCACTTTAATTTTTTTCATTTCTGTAGGCCCTTTAATTTTTATTTTCCTTATGAACAAGCATTTGCAGAATTTGCTGAATTAATGAAATCTGTAGATGGTCGCCCTTGTTGGGGAAAGGTATGCAATGCTATTTGAATTACATGTGCTATTAGACTTGATGAAAATAAGAATTTTAATTGTTTATTAATATAATCGTTTTTATGATTTTATTTTTAGGTACTTTCTTCACCTAAGCTTAAAGAGAGCGAATTACAAATAATATTTGAACACTACCAAAAATGGAAGGTGATTCATGAAGATTTAGATCCTTATGACCTGTTTGTGAATAATTTTTTCATTGATCAGGTCTAAGGAAACAAGTAAATCAAGTAAATTTTAAAATATTTTTATTTTGGGATTTATTTCTTGTGTAAATACAAATTTTTAAATTAAAACTTGAAGTTATTATTATAGGGCTGTATTTCCTTAACATATAATTTTTTTTTATATGATATTATTGTACATTTTATATATTATTGTAAAGCAATTTTTCTGCCTTGTAAGCTACTGTTCAATCAGACTCGACCTGAATTTTAAAGTTGAAAAATAAATACATAATGTCATTTAATAGTTATGCATTGTAGAGGGACTTAGTTGTTGTGTTAAATAAAAATTACTTGAATAACTATACTTCAGAAAATATTATACTAGTAAACTAACCTACATGAATTTGGAAGTGATCTGATTAAAATTTCAAAGCTGGTCATTTCTTTTCTTATTCTCATTATATACATAGTTGGTTTCTACAACTAAAAATAGGGATAAAAGTTTATATAAAGATATGTCCTGAAATAATTCCTTGAAGAATTATAGCCACATGATATTTGTGGAGGACCTATAACTTGACCTACTAGATCTCCTGATCTCAACCAGATGTCCGCATGGTCGAACCATGCCTGTGTTGAACGAGCAGCGTTAGATGGGGCATTGTCCTGCTGGAAGAAGCAGTCCGATGAAGTGCCATTTTACTCCACCATCGTTCCAAGAAGGTGTGTTTCCAACATCCCTTGGTGCCATGGGGTATTCAGTTGCATGTCAGCACCAGTGATAGGTCCTATGCCTGCTGTACAGAACGTGGCCCACACCATGACTCAACTGCCACAGTCCTTCACTGTGGGTTCGAGCAACACTAAAGAGAGAGTCTCTGTACGGAAACCATCATACATTGTTACATCATAAGAAGTGAAAATTTAGGGCTTATTATCGGTAGAAATACAAATAACAATGCCCTTCTTATGATGATGTAACAAGGTACGATGTTTCCATGCAGAGGTGTTGGTACGAGGCACTCTGGATCGTATTTCTCGTTGAGCAGTCTCCAGACCCACACATGACGTCATATTGTTGGAGGGTGAAGCAGCTTCCATCGCTCCGCATGACTTTGTCCAGTCATCACTAGTCCACTGACTGTGTTCCATACACAATCGTAGATGACTGACAGCATTCACCCTTGAGATGAATGGCTTCCTCTTTCCGGCTCTCCCACAGAGGCTAATCTCATGGAGAGCATGTTCGTGACCACTGAGAGAGAAGGCCTCTGCATTGAAACATAATACATTGTTACATCATCATAGGTAGTGGAAATTCAGGGCTTATTATTGGTAGAAATACGAATGACAATGCACTATCTATGATGTAACAATGTATTATGTTTCAAAGTGGAGGCCTTCTCTCTCGGTGGTCAAGGCATGTTGCACTGATGGGCGACGGGCTGAGGTTGATGAGTAGGCGTCTGGGTCCCTTACAAAGGCAGCAGTGATGTCCCACAAGGTGTCTTTGCGATGCCTCACCACCACTCGAGACAGAGCATGTTTCTCTGTCGGCGACAGGAGTGGAGATCGCCCAGAACGTTTTGCTATTGTTGTTGCACCTGTCTGTTCGTATTTGTGCAGTGGAGCGATGATGCCCAGTCAAAGTGCTGATTTTGCAAGGTGATTTACTGCTAATGCGGCACCCCACAATCATTCCTCTCTCAAAGTCAGATAATTCTTGGACCTTTGGCATGCTGACTGGTGTTGTCACTGCTATACCACCTGATGAGTTGTGTGTTTAATATGCATACTCTCATATGCATCCTACAAGGTGAGACCACACAAACGTAGGTGTGCCTGGATACTTTTGGAAGGGCAGTGTACAGTCAGTGCTTAGAAGATAAGCAGTTTACAGACTTGAATAAAATCAAACTCCCTCTGTCCAAAAATATGGTGTACGTTTACAATATTAAAATAATTTTGAAATTCATACCAAATTTTCAAACAGAGGTATAAAATCTTTTAAGTTTTAAAAAATCAGCAGTCTTTTTTTTTTTTATTTTATAAAAACAAACTTTTTATTGATCAAAATCTTTTAATGGCAATCTCATATATTTAATCATTGCATATTACAGTTATTTATTTATTTTAAATTTTTAAAAAAAATGGAGCATGCAAATTATTGAGTTAGCATATTACAGATGTAATCGTGAACTGGAAGGGCCGTTAATCCAGCTAAACAAATACCAAGAGTATCACCGATTGCTACAATAGATACAGCAAATTTTTGATCTTCTTCATTTACCTGAAGAAATAGAAAGCACAATTTAAGTCAATGAAATAAAATTTGAATTGCAATTTCTCACTTAAACTAAACATATTATACCTCGTTTGCCATGTTTGTAAATATATTCACGTAGGCAGATCCCCCTAGTAATCCTTCATAAAAAACCAGTGCAAACATAATCCATATTGATGGAATAAATTTGTAAAAGACTTCTAACAAAAATATAACTATATTTAAAATCTGAAATAATGAGAAAAAACTCAATTGAATCTCACTGTATAGAGATTTTGAACTACATTAATCTGTGTCTAAAAAATGATTTAAGATTATGGCTTTATGCAGTTTTTTTTAACTTTTATAAAAGCAAAAGATTATTAATAATAAAAATGAGACTTCAGAAACAATATGCATGTTTTCAACATGTTTTGGCCTTCATCAAATGGAAAATATAGAAAGGAACATTGAACCTTTTATAGAAAAGGAAATAGCAAACCATCAACAAGAAGTGTCAAATTTGTGGAAAGAAGGATAAACTGAAAATGAGAGCCAATGACAAAGCAAGGAAAAGAATAGATAAACTAAAATGAATGCTTCCATAGAAAATCTCACCAAATGATCGGCAATGAGATCTGGGTGTTATATGCAAACCCTGAAAGCAGACTGCAATCAATGAAGTGGTGTTGTACGCACTCTGTAAATATTACCTCCCAGAAAGGTTTTGGTAGCAGCATTCTGGCATGCCAAAGGAGTACTGTTAGTGAAGTTCATGGGAACTTGGTTCAAACAGCAATTCACGAGTCTGCTGTGAAACACAGCATGAACTAAGACGAACTATCCAGAACAAGTGTCAAGGCATGCTAACTTCTCGTGTGGTGTTGATTCACGATAATGCTTGCTCGCACACTGCCAGACCCATCCAAGAATTTTTAGAGCAGTTCCGTTGGGATGTTTTTGCCCCCCCCCCCCCTTAGTCCAGATTTGGCATAAAGCGGCTACCACCTCTTCAGGAAACTGTGGCTTATGTCACACATTTAATGATAAAAATGTGCTTCATGATGCTGTTAAAGGTGACAATGTCACACAATGACAATGCTGCTAGTAGCTTCATTCTGAGGTGGAGATTTTTTTTGTAAAGGAATTTCAAACAACCTAATGTCTAAAAGTAATGTAATGTTTTAGTTTTCTAATGTGTGTAATAAAAGTTCTGTATCTTTGATTGTCTGTCATTGATAACCAGAATATTTTTTTCCGAATTGCCCTCTTATTTTTCAGTGTTTCTTTACATATCAGGGCTCTGTGGAGTCCAGAGACTGCCGATATCTCCAATCAGGCTTGGAGGAGAGGGGAACTATTTGACTGTGGGGAGTGGGGGCAATCTATTGTGACCCACTAAAAACTTGGACCCCGATGTGGAATTGTGCAGGAAAATGTTGGGCATCAAAGTCTTTGTGCCAGTCCTTGACAGAAACAGAAATGTGTCATGGTGCATTACAGTATCTCGAAGAAAAAAGCTGGCGTTAGAATAGGGAGTGCTTGATTGTTCAAATTGTTCATGTGGGCATTAGTATATTGTGCCTTGAAGCAAGTGCATGGGTCCCATGCAAACTATGAGAAATGAGAACATTCCACCACCACAAAACTTTACAGTGGGAATGTTACCTGCAGATAAAAGGTTTTCACCTGACATTTGTCAGATCTAAACTTCAGAGTGTAAAGGGATTTGTTACTCCTTAAGACCCTTCTTCATTACTATGCTGTCTGGTTCTGATGTTCCAAATACCATTGTAGTCCGATTGCCTTGTTGGATAGTGAAATGTTTGGTTTGCATGCAGCCACATGTCCATGGATGCCGAGGACATGCAGATTCTTCCATTTAGTAGTACAGTAACCCCTCATTATCTGCAAGGGTTTGATTGCCGAAAACTGTCGTGTATACCGAATTTGCACATAACAGGACCAAATCCTTATGAGAAAATGGGGGGTTAGGGGATGTCAAGTTGTCCGTCGACTCAAAGTTAAAGGTGGTTGTTATTTATTTTTATCATGATCGAATCTTCATTTTTCTTTATTGTGCAGTGGATTCGTTTGGTTCAACTATTCGGCCGACATCAGTGTTGCTTTTTCTCTCGGTCAACATGCGTCGAACTTTCAACTTATTTTCAAGCGTACAAAACCTTTCTTGCTCATTTTGCATGAAGTGGATTCTCATTGTTTTCTTTTTCGAAACCCTGATAAGCTGTGTTAATGATGCGCGTTTGCAAACAGAAGGTTCGTAAAATGCCATTGATACAGCTTACTTGTATTGAATACATTTTCCCACATTAACAGAGGGAAATTCCCTAAAAGACAGAAAGCAAAAAGGAGAATGCCAATAAAAATAATTCAGGACAAACCGCAGATACGCTTGAAGCAAAAAATTTGAAGCTGATGGCGAGTTCATAAATACCAAGGGATTACTGTATCTGCACTATCACACCTGTTGCATGTTTGAAACCCACTACTGACGTGGAAACTTTTGTTTGCCGAGTAAAACGCACTTCACACTGAAGCATGCTTTGTGGGACACCTGACATCGGGTTCTTGTCTAGATGTCTCTTTCCATTTCCTTAGATCACCAACAGTTGATTATGGATGTGATAGTTTATTCAAAATTTTCTGGATAGACATGCAGACTAGCAGCCAACAAAGTCTGAACTTTGAATTTGCCCAGGGCAAGAGATCCTAGTTGCATCCCTGTTGCAAGAGCCCAAGATACTCTAGCTCACTCAAGTCTTTCTGCTTATCCTTATCTTCTGCATTCAACAAGTCTTTTATAGTTCACTTTTTATATGTACACCTGCAGGTGCCATTGTTTTACTATGATCAAATTCATTGGCCACCTATGTATGGGAGTGATCATAATCTTTTAGCTCATCACTGCAGAAGGGTTGATATGAGATTAAGCAAATAGTTGTCTGATAGTTGTTTTGAGTTTGAGATTAATATCCCTATGATATTACCTTCACTCACTCTTGCTTAGGGCATGTTAAATTTCTTCCAAAATATGTTATACATGTATTAAAATTCATATCATGAGCCAGCCCAGTGGCTGAGAGTGCTGGAGCATAGGCTTTCCAGTTCTTGAATCAGCTTGGTCACTGGTTTGAAACCTGTCATGGGTGTTTGTTTGTCCCCAGAATGTGTAAACATTAAGGCCTCTTACGCACTGGCGACTGGTTGCCAGCAACCTCAAGACATAACTAGAATAGTTGTCGTTTACGCACCTTGTTGCCCAACTGTTGCCGCAACCAAGTGCGTAAACAATAACTATTCTAGTTATCTTTCGAGCTTGCTAGCAACCAGCCACCAGTGCGTAAGAGGCCTAATAGTCATATGGACTTCTCATTAGTCATGTGAAAGGGCACAAAATGGCCGATAAATCTAATGAACCATATCATGAACAGCTTTTAAGATTAAACATTTCTAAATAAGATCGCCATGATCTATATAGTTCGAGGTCTTTGTATCGCTATTAGATATATGAAATATGGAGGCTTTGCAATACATTATTGATGAATATTTACCGGTATTTCACCAACCGGTTTTGCCATCTTTTCCCAGCTTCGTCAAGGTGATGGAATGAATAGCTATTTTTATTCATCCTCTTTACTATTTAATCATTTACTTTGTTCACAGCCCCTTAATGCTAACTTTTATCTTAACAATCGATACTTCACTGTTCATTGTAAACCATTCATATTGCTAGATACTGTTATTAATTTTCAAAATACTTATCAGCTATTCATTCCATCACCTTTGCAAAGCAGGGGAAAGATGACGAAACTGGTTGGTGAATTAAACATTCATCAATAATGTATTGCAAAGCCTCCATATTTCATATATTAAAAATTTCACTTACTTGAAGTAAGGGAAGAACCCAGTTAGTAGGAATTTTTACCATGGTTCCAATTGTCCGTGAAAGAAAAACACTCAATTGATAATCCATCATAAACCTATTAAAATAATGTACATGTAATAAAATTTTAAATATTAAAATTACATTTGTCAATTTTTAATTTAACATTTGGACATGTGAGAATCATTTTTACCATCTATATTGCTCACTATGTGATAACCAGATTCCAGGAAAATATATCAATTCATACTATTAAACAGGATTAAAATAGATTCAATTAGTGAACTACTGATGAATGACCCCAGTTGAAAGACTTTAAATTACAATCTATTTCTATAGAGTCCTGAGACCGACTTTTTTAAAGAAACACTACACTATTGGATAAAAACAGTGTATAAGCTTATTTTAATGCATGCTTGGTCTGTAAGTTTATCCGTCCAGCCAGCTGCCATTTGCACGATAACTTGAAAACTGATTAACTTTTTCAAATTCTGTTTTCAGAACCATCATGGTCTTAGCTTGGCCGTATCAACTTTTCAGGATTTTTCAAGAACCCTTTCAAGTCTAATTCACATACTAAAACGGTGACTGTAAAGAATACCAAGATAATAGCATGTCATACAAGAATGGATTCATCAGGAATGAATACACTGTTACTTTCTGTTTATCTTTTAAGCATTGTTGATGTGAGCACGCAATGATTGCTCAATTGCTCGTATAAATTAATTATTTCTGCTTCACAGCTAAAGCTTCTTCTTGGAATGTTTACAAGATTCTATTTTCATATAAGTAAGATAACTTGCATAGAAGCAAAGACATCAGTCTTATTTGGCTTTTTTCCTTTGAACAGGATAGGAGCCCGACAATTCGGTGAACATCAATTTGGTGGACGTCAATTGGGTGGACGCGACAATTTGGTGGAAATGCAAATTCGATCAAAATTTTTAAATCACCGAAGAATTTTAGATATTTAACTCGTTGTTTGTTTATAATTGACACATCTTTATTGCAATTACAAAGCAATTTGCTTCATTCATTTTATGTCGAAGTTACTTTTTATGTGGGAATCTTTTATTTATTATTTATTAGTTTATAAATAAATGAGCTTATTTCTTTATTATTTCATAATTTATTAAATCATTGTGTAATATGTGCAACATTTTCTATTTAGCTTTATTGCTAAGAGTTCCATTATTCAATTAAAAATACTGTAATTCTTAAATTACTACTTAAGCTCGTTAAAATAGGCACAATAGGAATTGGGTAGATAAATCTGTTATTTGACATTAATATAGCACGGTGATCCCCTCCCCCCCTAGAGTCTGGTTTAATATAAAAAAGCAGTTGGAGAGGAGGACAGAGGGTAGAGTTCATTTCATTATTAGGTTGAAAGGGTTGATCCCTAATATAACTTTTTCCCCCTCCAGTTTTTTAAGAGAATTGCGTTTCCCTTCTCATATAAACAAAGAGAATTAAAATGGCTGTCTTAAAAGTTTAAGTTATAATACAAAGATATTATATTACAAGTAAAATATAGCTATACAAAAATATAAATAAATTATAGAAAAAATATATACAAAAACAAAATAATTACAGATAAAATATACAAATAATACAAATGAAATTGTAACAACAAAAATATATAAAATATAATCAAAATCAAATATTTTCAAATTTAGTCTTCATCACTTTTTTAAATACAGTAATAACAAAAAGAAAAAATATTGCATCAAGAAAATCTGTTCAGTTTTATGTTCCTCTCAGTTTTTGAAATGATTTCCAAAATTCTGTACAAATTTCATGTGTGTTGAGTTTTTAATCCTGTTAACCTTTTGGGGGATGATGGGGGAGAAGCTAAAATTTAACGGGGGTCAAATGATTATATTAACACTTTCAACCCAAAAATGGAAATAAAGTCTGTCCCCTGTCCCTCCCCTCCAATAATCTTTCTATATTACAAGCAGGACAGACTGAACACTTTCCCAAAGCTGTATTTTGTTTTTGTATATTCTTTTACTGTAATTTATTTATATTTTTACCATCCTTATTATTAGCTCGCTCTTGGATCTTGTGAGGTGGTACGGAACCTTTCAGTCGAGTATTGAAGCACTTCCGCTTTTCCATTCGCTCTTAAATTTTGCATACAGGTTTGTTCTTGATGACAACACATTTTAGCAATTTTTCTTTTCTTTCCAATTTTGGGTTTTTACCACAAAATAAAAATTTAAATAGATTCATTTTTACTGCATGTCTATGGAGTTTTTTTTGCATGGAGCAGTTTGTGACGTCAGAATTTGTTTTGCCAATAAGATTGTTTCTTCTAAGTGATAAAACTTAAACTTTCATTTTGAGAATAAGGGTGGTAAAAAATGCTTCATTTTTCTCTATTTACTTATTTGTATATATTTTATTTGTAATATTTTTATATTATAACTTCAACTTGACTGTACACTTTTAAGACAGTAATTTTATTTCTCTTATGGGAAACGTAATTCTCTTAAAAAGCTAGAGGGGGATGTAGTTATATTAGGGATCAACCCTTTCAACCTAAAAATGAAATGAACTCTACCCTCCAACTGCCTTTTTATATTAAACCAGGCTGTAGGGGAGGGGGTGTCACTGTGCTATATTATGTCAAATAACATCTATTTACCTAATTCCTATTGTGCTTATTTTAACGAGCTTAAGTAGTAATTTAAGAATAACAGTATTTTTAATTGAATAATGGTACTCTTAACAATAAAACAAAATAGAAAATGTTACACTTTTTACAAAATGATTTAATAAATTATTTAATAAAGAAATAATCTCATTTATTTGTAAGCTAATAAAAAATTTCCACTTATAAAGTGACTTTGACCTAAAATGAATGAAGCAAATTGCAATAAAGATGTGTCAATTATAAACAAACAGCGAGTTAAATACTCAAATTCTTCAGCGATTTAAAAATTTCAACCAAGTTGTCGCATCCAGCGAATTGACGTAGACCCGAACAGGATAGACTGGATATACAAGCTACTGGAAAAACTCATGGGTAGTGTTAAAGGGAAACTACTTTTTTGTAAATTAATATCCTGGCATTTTTTTCCTTAAATAAAAAAAGCAGTTTCAAATAAGGGAATGTTAATAAACTATGTGGTCAGTTTTGGGGGGAGGGGGGGTCAAGTAATATCATGTGGTCAAATTACTTTTAAAATCATTCAAAATTCTGCATTTTAATATCTTTTTGTAGGGGGGATTCTAATTTCTCTAACCATGTAACTTTTAGAGGGGAGAGGTGTGAAAAGGTGACCATGTGGTTTTTGAATGGTCCCTAAATAATTTTCAGAGAATACTCTTAAGACCATTAAAGAGTTAAAAAGTGATGCACACATATTTTATTAGGTCTGTGATTAATAGCATTATTTTTAAAGATTACTGGGAGTGGTGCAATATACATATAACGCTGGTTAAGCTCTTTTTGAGCAAGTTGCAGTATAGTACAAAAAATAAAGGAAGACAATCATCAGGGTAGAGTGATATGGTGAACTATTTATTAAGCCTTACACATTTCAGTTTTGCACCATCATCAGAAAAAAAAAAAGCTATGAAAATGAAATGAACATGACAGAGAATTTATAGTAATGGGAACGACAGGTCCACCAATCATGCAAATCCAAATTGGAGATCCGCATTGATTGGTGGATTCACAAATAAGAAAAGGAAGAATAAAATAAACTGGGAAGTGCGGACCTAGTAGAGGGTGGTGTTTACATCATCCAGTTGGGATTTTGATCAGAGTCGATTGAGAAATTCTATGAGGTCATCCCTTTCAAAGGTGGCATGGTTGTTCAGTGACTTCTCTTGGTCATTCCGGTGGTGCTTCCTAATCTCCATCTCTTCGTGTATCCATATCTTCTTCCGTCCTTGCCCTACCACAAGATGCTCATGCATTTGTCGATGTCTAGGAAACTCTGCTTTTGGTTAATTAGATGGTCAACGTAGGCAGACTTATGATCTTTATTGTTCCATGACTGCCTGTGTTCCCAGAATCATTCGTAGAACGATCGAATAGTGGAACAGACGTAGTGGGCACCACATTCAGGGCAAGCAAGTTTGTAGACTCTGGAGCCTATGTAAATGTCCAATTTGTTGTCCTGTCCTCATGGGTTTAATACAAACTGGTTGTTATCTTTAGTCCTGAATGAGATCCTGAGTCCCTGCTCCCGGAATACCCTGACGATTCGGTGGATCTTTGATCCAATAAAGGTGAACTGTATTTCTTTCCACCTGAGCGTGGGTTACTGCACTGTTCTTCTAATTTCGTTCAGTATGGACTTGGTGACGGTGTCTGGGAAATTATTATATCTGGCCAACTCAAATGTTGTGGCAGTTTCTTTCTTCTTGACGTCCTCTGTAAATAGGGTATGACAAGGCCCTTCGAAAACTGTCTTATGCTACATTTTATGCTGCATTGGGTGGTTTGAATCATATGGAATTAGATTTGCAGTGGTGAATTCTTTCCTGTATACACAAAAGTCAAGTTTATTTTATTCTTTTTTTTTCTTATTTGTGAATCCCCCAATTGATGCAGATCTCCAATTTGGATTCACATGATTGGTGGACCCGTCATTCCTGTTACTATAAATTCCCTGTCATGTTCACTTCACCTTTGTAGCTGTTTTGCCTCCGATGATGGTGCAATACTGAAATGCATAAGGCTTAATAAATAATTCACTGTATCACTCTACCTGGTCATCATCTTCCTTTATTTATACTTTCTCTTGATACTGGACAGATGGATATCTTGAAGATCATACAAAATCTAAATATAATTACTGAAAACTATTTTGGATATTCTACATATATTTTCCTGATGGTATTGGCCATCAGAAATATTATCAGTGGTTTATCACTGCAGGGAAAGATAAATGGGGACAAACCGCAATCTAATGCAAGTCATAGTAAATCTATTCTGTCAGTCTCTGAACTTTCCTGAAACAGATTGCACATAAGCTCATGTGAACTATATCCTTGACTGGAAAGCAGTGCCGGCCCAAGGATTTTGTTTGTGCTATCCCAGGTAAACAGAGTTTGTGCCAGAGCTGTGAAATCAAAGACAAAAATTTCCAACTGTCATCTCTAAACCCAGGAATTCTGAACTGCTTGATTCTTAACTCCAGATATTAGGTTTTTTTTTTATAATTTTGACTCTTGATTCCTTCCAAAAGATATGCTTAAAGGTTTAGTATTAATTTCTGATAAAATTCAGATTACTTTCTGAATAGAACCAGTGGTTATAACACTGTCTTACACCTTTTTTCCTTCCAAAAAATATTAAATTACTTATAATTTTATCCAACTCTCAGTCCTGGCTTGTGTTACCCTTCCACATTGCAGAACTCTGAAAATTTACCGCCATTATCTTATTGTCTGTAATATTTTAAAACCTCTTTTCCTTCCCCTTAGCGACTGTTAAGATATTGAATTACATAATACATAATAATTTATAATTTTTTGTTTAAAATGATACCCATTGAAATTTTGTAGCATCAGGCAAATACCTGGGTTGCTGGTACCTTGGGCCGATCCTGTCCTACTGGATACTAAAATTAAAACAATATGCTTACCAAACCTAAGTTTATAAAATATTCTGCAAAGTACACTAAGGATAGTGGTACCATATATATCATATATTCCTGAAATAAATAAATGTTTCAAAACATTGAAGACATGCTTTTCCCAGTCAAATACTTTGGATACATTTCAAAATCTGTTATTTGTATATGCTTTTGCAATGAAAAGAAATAAAATTAATCTCCGTAAGCAATATTATGCTTAAAATAACTCCTAATTCTCCTTGAAGATTGTCTTATTTTAAATTTATAATTTCATTTTTTAAAATAACATTCAAGGGAAAAAATTGAAAATACTCACTTTCATTTGTTTTATTTTTTTAATAAACTCACTGTTCTCCTTTTTTGACACTGGCTCAGCTATCAAATATGAAGAAGAAAAAAAAGAGTCAATGGAAATAATGAAAAAGTGTAATTTTCTTTTTAATTTTTTTGAGGCTTTATAATATTCATATCAACCATTATATTTCAATTATTATAGTTTCTTCCTGCTTATGCTTTTCTTTATTTGTGCTAATGTTTCTTTCTCTTTTCTGCTATTTTGAAAGAAGCATTTACTTCCATTTTGTTAATATAGGGTGACAATAAATTATGGCAATTCATTGTGTACAAATCTTTTAATCCAGAAATCGAAAAGTAAAGCAATTAACAACTAATAAATAGAACATGGTTCCTTGGTAATAACATGTTCATTCGGTTTCGACGTGGGCTCCTTTGGCGGCGATACAAAGCCCCAAACGTGTCTTGAAATTTTCAGCAATGGGCTGCAAGTCGTCGGGTGACAATCGGTCCCATTCTTGGTGCAGGGACTTCTTCAGCGACTCCAAACTGTTGTGGTGTTTAGCACAGGTCATGTTTCGGCAGGACAATGCTCCCTGTCACCATGCTCGAATGGTCTTGGACTGGTTCGAGGAACATGACAAGGACTTCCACCTGCTTCAGTGGCCAGCTCGGTCGCCCGATCTCAACCCTATCGAGCATTTATGGATGAAGTGGAGAGAACCATCTGATGCCTTTCCCTGCTACGTCCAACCTGCACTAATTACGGGATGCTATGATGCCAGCCTGGGCTGCTGTTCCTCCGCAACGGTTTCAACACCTTGTTGAACCCATGCCAGCACATTTTCAGGCAGTTGTGCTAAAGGAGGCGCAACATGTTATTAGCAGGGTGTCTCTAATAAATTGGTCATTCAGTGTATTTTGCTCAGTGCCCTTCAGCATGACTGTTGCAGTGGAAACTTCACTGTCATGCCATAGACTGGATGCAAGGCCAACATAGAATACAACTGATGATGGCACATTGAGTTTCAATAGCACCACAAAGCGTATCAATTCCGTTCATGTAAATATGAATCAACTTTTGTAAATATAAAATTCACGGGATGACTTAAGAAAATCAGTCCTGTACAGGCCGCTTGAAAATTGTACTGGCACATAGATGCCGCATTTAACATAGTAGTAGATTAAATTTTGAATGCATATTGCATAGGTTTGAAATTAATAATTATAACAAAATTTGTTATTTGATAAATTTCATTGATAAGAATGTTTATAATAAGATCAGAGTAAATTAATGACTTGCATTTTTGCATTTATTTATAAATTCATTTTCTAATGACTTACTACTGAATATGATCATGGGGTTGCCATGAATCATTTAAACAATGTTTCATAAAATGTATTTTTAAAATCTTTTGGGATATGCAAGAAAATAAAACATTATGATTGTGTCTAGATTCATATAAGGGATATTACTAATCCTCATCTCTTCAATTGGACTATTGGTTCATTTGAATTATTGTTACAAGAAATGCACAGGTATGAATTCTTTCATTGATGAAATAATGAAGTACGGTAATTCATAGATGTATTCAAGAACTGAATTCATGATGCTTACCACTGTGGACACATCCCTCAACAATTCTCTATCTCTTTCAGTAGGAATAAATTCTTCCTCTACTGCTCTAACTAGGCCCATTTTTGGGATTTTAATCAGTCAAAAGAGCTAACAGAGTCTTTATAATGTAGATCATATTTTACTTTACCATCTGCACAGTCAAACCACATTACTGTAACCACATCCTACATTGTCATGCCATAGCCAATAAAATGGGCAGAGCCGAAGTGGTAAGTATAAAAGGTGAGGTGTCTGCATTCTACACAGACCTATCAAACATTGTCACGGGTAAAACAAGATTTATCAGATTTGTAAAAGGGAATGATCACTGGTTTTTGGGCCAAGGGTGGTAGCATTTCCAAAACTGAGCAGTTTGTGAACTGTTCGCGTTATGATTGGATAAACAGTACCATTGCAAATAAATGGTATGAAAACCGAGGAGAACACGTATTATTGATGTGAGAGGTGTATAAAGATGTCAACTGCAAAGATGTGTGCAGGCTGACCAACATGAACAGTGAATAATTTCTTTCCAAATGAACAAGGGAGTTGCCAGACAGTGTACAATAAACTCTGCTGAGTATGGGGTTCCAAAGCAGACGCATGGTTTCACTCATGGGGTGCAATGGCAGAAATGCCTAACAATTATACTCTATCCAACGAAAGTTTGAGTGGGCATCCAATTAAATTTCCAATTTCAATTGTTAGACATTGTTAATTCAATGCAACAATGCCTAAACAATTCAAAGCTGAAATTTAACTGGACATACCCTGTCAAACTTTTGTCGGACAGAGTATAATATTGAAGTGCAAGAATTGGACCTCTTGTGATTGACAAAGGGTTGCCTTCTCCGATGAGTCAGGGTTTTCGCTTCATCAAGTGGATGGATGTTGCCGTATATGGTGGGAAACCTGTGAAAAGAATCACCCTGGAACTATAGTAGGAAAAACACAAACTGGTGATGGCAATGTATGATCTGAGGTATTGTCTGGATCATTAATGATCATCGTTTTCTTGGCAATGTCTGGATATACTGATATCCCTGAAAGGCACTCTCACTCGATTTTATAATTTACCCATAATTGCGAATCAGGTACCCATATCTGTTGACTTGTCGTTCCTGGGAGGATGGGTTATTCCAGCAGGACAATGCGACATGTCATATGACCATAATTATTCGGGAATGGTTGGAGGAGCATGACTAAGAGTTTCAAGTATTTCCCTGGCCCCCTAATTCCCCAAACCTAAATCCAATTAAGCAACTTTGTTACTCCATGGAACCTCCACCACTCGCCCTTCAGCAGCTGTTGGATATCTTCCAGTATCTTATCAAGTCTCTCTCCCATATCGTTGAGCTGCTGTCCATGCTGCATGTGGTGGTTATTCTTGTTACTAACTGGTGGCTATAATAATGTGGCTCAACTGTGTACATCGGTACCTTATCAATCTGCTGAAATCAATCTGTGAGTGGAGGAAAATGACATGCTCCTCTTTAGTTTAAAAAGTTCCTATTTTAAACACTGTTACAGCTTTTTGCAATTGGTAAAATGTAGTTTTCAATTGAAAAAATAATCTTTTCAAAATAAAAAATGTGGTTTTCAAATTAGAAAATAAATAGACAAAAATTCATAAAATTTAAATCAAAGAAACAAAATAATTTACATAATAAAATTAAAAAAGCGTTCCTGTTACCCCCACTCTCCCTTATCCTCTAGTGGCAATTATTAAGTACCGAAAGGTGATTTATGCTATCAGTGTTTTGAATTATTTCCAAAATGGTTGTAATTGATACAATGGCACGTGCTCTAATGGTACCCATATGACGCTCTCAAAAATTTTCAAAGATATAACATGCAATATATCAAACAACTTAGAATGATGTGTCATGAATGAATATAACGTAAAATAAATGATAGTCGAAATTGGTTCAAAGTAACCTGGTTTAGTGCTAAAATATGGCATGTAATATACGAGGGGAGATCAAAAAGTAAGTTGCACTTCCACGGTATGGCCATTTATTACACCACCTATACAAAAGCAACACGGCTATAGCAGCATACAATGTAGGTTCACTTTTCCACATAGTCCCCAAGAGACCCTAAACATTTATCTGAACAATCAACCAACTTTTCGATTCCGGATGCATAGAAATCTCCTCCAGCGTTTTGTAACCACACGGTGACAGCCACTTTCACCTCCTCATCGTTTCGAAATCGTTGTCCACCGAGTTCCGTTTTGAGCTTACTGAAAAGATGAAAGTCGCATGGCGCTAAGTCAGGACTGTATAGAGGATATTGCCAAACCTCCCACTTGAATCGCTGCAGCAGTTCGCACGTTTGGCGGGCCTGGTGAGGTGTTGCGTTATTGTGCAACAAAATCACACCAGCGCTCAATTTTCCATATACAGCAGTGATTTCATGATGAATGTCCGTGCAACTCGCCCGTTTGGCCCATAGAAATCGGATTGCTGCTCGCACCTTAAGTTTGGAGTGGACATCCAGTTGACGCGCCATTGTTTTTAGCCCGCTAGTCACACAAAACACGACGGGAAACCACAGCAACCGTCCTATCCGACGTCTGCACAGTAAATGTCCCTTTCTCCGCTTTGCCCAAGATTGCGACACACAGCACGCTCCTGCGGCGAGTTAGTGCAACTTACTTTTTGATCTCCCCTCGTATCAAATGACTTGGAATGATGTACTATGAATGAATGTAAAGTAAAATAAATGATAGTCGAAATTGGTTCAAAGTAACCTGGTTTAGTGGAACCATTATGGCTCATTGGAACTTTCAAAGCTAAAATATGGCATGTAATATATCAAACGACTTGGAATGATGTGCCGTGAATAATTTATCGTAGAATTAATGGCTAAACTGGTTCAATGATTATCCACGTAGCTTTGAACCAGTTTGGATAATCATTAATTCTATGTTATATTCAATCATGCCACATCATTCCAAGTCGTTTGATATATTACATGCCATATTTTAGCATTGAAAGTTCCAATGAACCATAGTGGTTCCAATAAACCAGGTTACTTTGAACCAATTTCGACTATCATTTATTTTTACGTTATATTCATTCATGACACATCATTCCAAGTTGTTTGATATATAACATGCCGCATCTTATCTATGAAAATTTTTGAGGGTGTCATATGGGTACCATTAGAGCACGTGCCATTGTATCAATTACAACCATTTTGTAAATAATTCAAAACACTAATAGCCAATTGCCACTAGAGGGTAAGGGAGAGTAGGGGTAACAGGAATGCTTTTTTAATTTTATTATGTAAATTATTTTGTTTCTTTGATTTAAATTTTATGAATATATGTCTATTTATTTTCTGTTTTGAAAACCACACTTTTTCAATTGAAAGCTACATTTTTTCATTTGAAAAGATTATTTTTTCAACTGAAAACTACATTTTACCAATTGCAAAAAGCTGTAATTCCAAGCAACAATGAAAATCTTTTTACCTAAATTTAGAGATGGTTTAGGCTTGACATTCAATAAAGTGCACTTTGGTTTCTGTTGTGTTAGTATGTACTCAGCAGATTGTTGTGCATCTTTTTTGGGGTAATCAATAATAAACACAAATCTGTAAGAAAAATGTATTAAATACTGTGAATTTATTATATGGAGATATAAATTCTAGTTAATAATGTTAATTGGTGCTGATTACTCATTCATTTCCTTCTTTCATTTAAAATAATAAGAAAAAAGAACTCATTAATTATAATTTATAAAAATTCTACTTCTAAATATTAATGTACATTTAAATTACTTTATTAATTTATTAAGCTATCAAAGAATCTGGACAAATGAATAAACCAGATATCATTAGTTTTTTAATTTTTGAGCAGAAAAAAAATTAACTTTGTGTTGCCAGTTTTTTGCTTAAACGTAGCTAAAGAAGGCTAAAAAAAAATCCAAACAACCCTGAAATAGCTAGAAAAACCTTACAACATTATTATTACAGCATAGCCTCTTAAGTTATTAGTATGATAATTTTTGAAGAAATAATAACAAGCAATCTTTGGATAAAAATATTGTGAATTACCTACAAGCAAACTTATATTGTCGTAAAATTATTAGGCATGTAACTTAGTTCTGTCGCTTTTCTTTGAGAAGTCATAATTCGTAAATCAGCTGCTGGACTTTAACAATTTTTACATAGGGGGTTGCTGTTCACATGATCTTTATGTGTGCATAATTTCCAAATTTTTTCTGCATTATTTCACCAGTTACGTTGGTCAGAAATGGAGTCCGACAAGGTGCACATTTGATGCTGTATACTCGCCGTTCCATCAGATGTTGGTTGCATGCACTCGAAAAATTAAGAAACAAGGAAAATGGGTACCACATGAGTTGATGGAAAACAACTGGATGCAGTGGCGCAACATGTGTCTTAACTGATCACCAGGCAGAAGAGAAAGTCTTTTCTGTACAAGGTTGTAACTGGCAACAAAAAATGGGTATTGTACAGTCGGCAGCAAAAGTACTTAGCCACCTTCCATTAATTTTCCAAAATTAAACATTAATTTTCCCTTTACCAATTCCGGTAAAAAGTAACAATTCTAGTGCACCAAAATGATCATACCCGTATCAATCAATACACACCAAGAAAAACTTTTTTACCGGAATTGTTAAAGGTAAAATTAATGTTTAATTTTGGAAAATTAATGGAAGTGGCTAAGTACTTTTGCTGCCGACTGTACAACAACTCAAAATGCAAAAAAGATCATGGATCAATCCCACTGAACCACCATCCTAGCAGCTCGACCCAATATTCATGGCAAGAAGGTTCTGCTGTACAGGGTGTTGCAGATAACTACAGGGCAGTATAATGGGAAGCCTACCTGCTAGATTGCAGGGGGCGGCTCTACATCATCAAATGATAATTGGGTAATTTTATCAAAAACATGACAGTTTTGACATTCACTCCCCCCCCCCCTCCCCAACTATGGAAACTGCTGGCTGCTGCAGGCCACCCTCCATTCTGGCAATCGAGCGGGTAGGCTTCCCGTTATACTGTCCTGTAATTATCTGCAACACCCTATACATCTGATGGGATCAAAAGGGTTCTCATTAGGAAGATAGTGACTGTTACATGAGCTTTTCCCATTAGGAAGATAGTAACTGTTACAGTATAAGACCCTTTATCTGGAATGCTCGGGATTTGGAATATTCAGGATAAGGGTTTTTCTGCAAGCTGAAGCACTAACAAGGGAATCCCTCGAACATGTATGTCACAGATTTCCACTATATTGAAATATGTTACTCATCTGAAGCTACTATAGATGCTTGCAAAATAAGAGAGTGCAACATTTTGTTTCTTTCAAAATAAACCGCGAAAACGAAAAAGTTTGAGCATACATAACCATACAAAGACTCCATTGTTAAAGCGGATAGGCTATGTGGGATTCCCTTGTAAGTCTTAGAATCAATTGAATTACACCATGTAAATGGAGTTCAATTGATTGTAAGACTTGGTGCTCCAAATTATGGAAAAACCCCTTATCCAAAATATCCCAAGTCCAGAGCAATCTAGATGAAAGGTACTATACTGTACATACAGCAATTGCAGTGAGAGCAACAGTTGTGCAACATTCAATTAAGGAGAAACAGTCACCAAGGCACTACCAAGCAGACCTGCTGCACGACAACGCCCAACCCCATGTTGTTCAAGTGGTGAAGAACATAATTAACGAACTTCAGTGGAAAGTCCTACCCAACCTGGCGTATTTGCTTCTTTGGGCGACCACTTGTTCTGGTTTAATCATCCACTTGGTTTGCAGAATCATCTGGTCAGTACCCATCATCAAAATCAAGTGTGAAATTGGACCATCAAGTTCATCGAGTCGAAGAATGAATTGTCCTCTGCTATGGAACCCAAATGTTGCCTGAATAATGGGCAAAGATGGTGGCAGCCAATGAATATTATTTTGAATAGATAATATGTAAATACAGTTTACAAGAAATAAAAAAAATCCAACAGAATTTAGTTGCGCACCCTATAAATCTGTTATTTCACATTCACAGTAAAATAGTTATAAATAAATAAAAAAAACGAGAAACTCAAGATAATACTTAAATAATTTGATAATTTTGGCTTTAAAAAGGAAAAGGAAAATTCCACGACCTGGATTTGAACCAGGGACCACAACTGTTGCTGTCACCGCTCTAACCAATTGAGCTAATGCAGACACTGAACAGTCCTGCTATTACAACGTGTCTTCAAAATTATCAAATTATTGAAGTGTTATCTTCAGTTTATCAAATTATTTATTTATTACAAATTTTCATTTACGTATGTGATGGTTGCAGAGTAAGGAAGATTCCAGACTTTTAATTTGGAGCCTATTCTGCCATTTGGGCTATCGAGTGACTTCATTTAAGTTAATAAGGATACTTCGTAACAGCAGGGCTGTTCAGTGTTCATGGTAGCTCAATTGATTAGAGCAGCGACAGCAGTAGTCATGGTCTCTGTGTTATAATACAGTATTCTCAGTTTGGAGCTTTAACTCTCATATCAAAGAAATCAAATTTTTACTTTAAAATGGGTAACACTTTTTAACTCTTTATACAATACGAACATAACATTGAGGTATATAGTTGAATACCATACACTCAAATGACAATGGCATAATCTCACATTTGTTTCATAAAATGCAATCTAGAAATTTTCCTTTTCATCTAAAAACAAACAAAGTGAAGCTACATCACAACCATTAATTTCTCTGCATTGCAGGTTTAGTATTATGCCACTGATTCAGAATAATTACCCAAGACCTTAAGTAATTATTAATTTAAAGAATAATGACCTACGTTAAAAGCATCAGAATAGGAACAGCAATCATACAATGCAAAGTAAGTCCAACCGAAATTCCAGCCGTGGTCATTGAAGCATAAATTAAAGCTGACAAGATAGCTCCACCACCTACAGAAATAGATTAAAAACCATTTATTATTAAAAGGTATTTATTATTAGAAAACAATTTTTTGGATATTTTAGCTTGTCTATCTTCCATTAATGAACAATACATTTAGCTGAAAATTGGCTATTTACCTTAAATTATGTAGAATAGGCAATGCATTAAAAAAAAAAAAATTAAATGGCCATTATATTAAATTAAAATAATATTTTACAATAACTAACAATACAAAAGCAGTTAATTAAGTAAACAATTAGATTGGAACATCCGCATCCAAATACACTAAAACAGTTGTATGAGAAATTTACATGAACCGGTAGTGTTGTAAATGAGAATCGACGATCGTTGGACATCCGCAGTCGGCAATGACAGCACCAAACGTACAGGCCGTTAAGAATGTCATTACACACAGTCCGAAAAGATTGGTCTGCAAAACACAAGGAAACTTACCAAAACAAATTTGTGACCTCACACATTAATCTCCTGCAAGAATAACTTTAATAACTGTCACCATTTGCCTACTATTCCATTTTAAAAACTATCCATCCTTTTTTAGGACACCCTGTAGATTCAAGTCATCTGCAACATGAACACTTGGTTTGATATAGGTAATGCTTTTCAAATTCATTATGCTGTATGATGATTACTGCTTATTAAGGTTTGACGGAGAACCTTTATTACATCACATTTATTGTTAAAATTAATTTTTAGCTATGATGTTTCAGGCTGTTCTAGAGTGCCAACTCCTTCCGACAACTGCTACATAGTCATACTGGCTTCATGTAACCGTCCATCAACAGTACATGTTCTAAGGTCACACCTTATGCTGCCTCAGGAAGGCAAGTATCAATAGGTGCTGTGCATTGTAGGCTATATATGCAAGGATTTCTTGCAGACGACCAGCAGCATGATGTATGCCACTGCAGACTGCACACAGACATGACTGATTATGCTGAAGTAAAGACCATGTCAACTGGACTAGACATCAATGGAACAAATGCTTTTTTACAGATGAGTCTAGATTCTAAATGGAATCAGACAACAGATGCCTGCAGATCTGAAGAACCAGACACTAGCCCAGATATTGTTGAGCACATATTGTTTTGGAGGTGTGACAGTTTGGGTTGGCTTTTCTTTGGGTGGCTGCACCAATCTCCACGCATTTACAGATGGCACTGTCACAACCTTACGTTGTCGAAATGAAACTCTTGATCACTATGTCAGGCCTTAAGCCGATGCAGTAGGCCTAGAGTTCATTCTAATGGATGATAATGCCTGCCTGAACAGAGCACATCAGGTGGATATTTACCTATCACAGCAAGATATCCAGTGAATAATCTGGCTTGCATTCTCTCTCCTGACCTTAATTCTTTTGAGTATCTGTGGGATGCTCTCAGGAGAGCAGTAGCAGCTCACCAAATCCTCCCAGGACAGGCTAAGAACTGTCAAAAGCCCTTCAGGAAGAGTGGATATTGCTCTCTTCAGCAACACTTGTTCGCCTTATTGAAGGGATGAATTGGCAATGCCAAGTATACATCCAGGCTAGAGGAGGGCATATTCCATCCAGGACATTATTCACCTTAATTTTAATGCTGTTTTGATTCAATTCACAATGGATCATTATGATATGCATCTTTGATGATCTCTGTTCTTTGGGCTTACTCATGTTCACATTGCATCGCAGGATATTGGCGTGTATTTTCATGTAAAGATATTGAAAATTTTATAGGTAATATCCAATTCTCTGTTCCGTGCTAACTTTTGGAGGGGAGTGTATTTCTCTTTTGTAATTAACTTTAAGGTTGGTCATCTGTTTTTGACTATCATTCGGATACATTATTTTATCTCAATATTCAGATTTTTATCAGAATTTATATTATAAATAATGTAATCAGTATTCTCCACAGAAATTTTTATCAACAATTAATGACAAGATGATCAAAAACAACACATTATTTTAGAATTTTTCATTTAATTAGTTAAGCAATCTGTAAAATCAGTGGCAACAGTACCCAAACAATATGTCCTAGGGAGATTGCTGCTTAATAATGAAAATTCTCGACCTTATAAGGTAAATTATTAAAAATGTTATCAAATACTTAAATGAAAAATTTCTTAAATAACAATTACCAGTGCCTGCTGCCCATGCTATCATTTCTCTCCTAAGAATGAAACAGAACGTTTTATAAAATGATCATATTGCTTTGTTAGAAATTGATATATAGGTAAATGTACATATATTAAGAAGAAATGACAATACATATTGGTTTATCCACTGTCAAAAAAGGTCCAATGAATGGTCCAATTATATATAAGCAATGAATGGTCCAATTATTTACAAAAATACTGTAATTGAGACATAAATGAATAATAAATAATACTGTGCACTTACAGCAGAGCAAACTTTGGTTAATGAGAGAAGAAAATTTACTGCTTGTTCAAAAATGTCAAATGTGAATTTTACAACAGGTAATCACCATGTGATCAATACAGTGTGTCCCAAAAGCAGAATAAACACAGTTGAATAAGTACGTATAATATAGCTACCTACAGGTATTGGACATTGAAACTGAAACACCTTCGCAAATAGCACTGGTTACCCCCAGGGCTGAATAGAACCTTCTGCTAGGTAATTAATCGTATGCATATCAATGAATCACGTGTCAGAGGTCTTGGTAGTCACTCCAGTAGAAAAGTTCGATAGTAAGCTTCAAATTGTCTGTGCAGAGCGCTATAATGGGAGACATATCCGACTTCAAAAGAGGGCAGATTGTTGGGGCGCGTCTAGTAGGTACATCTGTGTCCAAACCTGCCACACTTTGTGATGTCTCACGTGCTACAGTATCCAGGGTGATGTGTGCATATGAACAGGAAGGACGAACCACGTCCAGGAGGAGCAACTGCAGGGGAAAACGGAAGTTGTCGGAAAGAGACGTCAGGACATTGACCAGGATTGTTGCACGAAAGTGGAAAACCACCGCAGCAGAAATCACCGCAGAAATGAATACACACCTCCAGGAACCTGTGTGCACGAAGACAATCCGTCGTTACCTGCATAAATCCAACATCCATGGCAGGGTTGCTATACCGAAGCCTTTCATCAGTAGTACAAATGCCTCCAAGCGGGTTCAGTGGTGCCGGACGCATAAAACCTGGACATTGGATGACCTCAAACGCGTCATATTTTCGGATGAGTCCAGCTACACTGTCTTCCAAACAACAGGGAGGGTATTCGTCTGGAGGAGCCCCTCTGATGCCTACAACCCAGACTGCTTGGCACCCACAGTCAAACACGGAGGTGGATCAGTAATGGTCTGGGGTGCAAACTGTGCAGGACCTCTACCGATCCTTCCCAAGACGTGTTGCTGCTGTGCTGGCTGCCCACGGTGCCCCAACACCTTATTAAATAAAGATTTTGGATTTCTACCAGATGTTTCAGTTTCAATGTCCAATACCTGTATATAGCCTTTGTTTCATGTAGGAATGTTGGAATAACTGAACAACGAGCTTTCCATGCTTGTATCAGTGCCTGCAAGGTTCAAGAGGGGCATCAATTTGAACACTTGTTGCCGTAATGCTTTTCCTACTGAAGCAAAGGTTATAATATTGCTATACTTACTTACTTACTTTTCAAACCCGCTTATCCGTTAGGGTCGCGGG
>JAHWFO010092549.1:2225051-2290281 GCA_023313115.1 Rhysida immarginata
TCCGATTAAAAGTTTTATGTGGATCAGTGGTTTCCTGTTATCTTTATTAGATATCTACATCATTAACATCATTTACATTACCCACTGCAGGATGAGGTCTCCTCCAATTTTTTTTTTCCCATACACAAAACATAGTTAATTTTGAAATGAAATTGGCCAATAAGCCTGAAGCCAATAATTGGCCAAATGTGGATTGGAAGCTGTTAGTAGGGGTTAGAGAGAGTAAACAAAAACATACACATAATTGCAGGATTTGAACCCATGACCTCATAATACTTTTGGCCAGAGATATCTATATACATGATCAACAATAGACTACAAGGAATCTGTTCATGCAGTATGTTTTAACAGGGGTTTATGAAAGTTAATACCCTCATAAATGTCTGGTGTTTGTAGTATTGTAGTATTTCATATTTATAGTGCAAAGAATTAAAAAGAAAATGGAAAAAATTTATATCTATAAAATTTCTCATATAGCAATTGCTGTCCACATATTCAGTTGTACTGTGGTTTTATTAAAACTTAACATAAAAAACTGAACTAATATTAAATATTTATATGTCAAATTATTGTCAATGCCATTATTATCATAATCAACCTACAATCTAAATCAAATTTCATCAGTCTCTTTAAATTGTTCATAAAACAAATTATTATAACAAAAATTGTTATTAAGTAAGGAATTTAATGTTTTGATAATGTTTAAAGTTGCACTGCTCTCAGGATTTAATGGATGGCTGGCTTTGCTGACCACCTGCCTAATTATATGGAACAGTTTATATTGCTATACAGAACTTTTTTTTGAATCTAAGTCAGTAGACAGTTTTTATTTTATCCAATTAGTAAAATTTTTGAGGAGAAAATACATAGTATCAAAATCAAAATTTAATTGAAAGACATTAAAATAAACAAAAAATAATAATTTAATGAATAAGAAGACCTATTATTATCAATTATGAAAGAAGCTGTGGATGCCCTTGATCAACGTCAAACTTTTGTAATTCGTCACGGTTGATATTGCAAAAGCTTTTAATACTGTCTCAAGAAATCAACTATACATGGAATTAGAATCCTTTGGCGTATTTGGAAAAATGTTAAGACTGATACAGAACCTTTTCACTAATCGTGAGAATAATATTGTAAATAATAATTTCATTGTGCGACAATCCTCAACTCGGGGAATACCTCAGGGTTCCTGTGCACGTAACATCTTATTTGCGACTCTTCTAGCGCCTTTGGCTGAACTCTCTTTAAACTTTAATTTAAAGGTTTTTGTAGATGACATAATTTTAGTGAAAAGCTTTAAGAATTCTTCAGAACAAGAAATAACTGACTATATTAACAAAGATGTCCAGGCCCTATATAAATGGTTTGAAGCGAGAGGGATGACTATTAATAGAGAAAAAACAACAATTTTGGTGGTAAGGAGAAAAGATTCTATCCCAAAAACAATGAAATTATTGGGTGTAATGTTTGACGATCATCTCAGCTTTTTTATACAAAGAGATAATTTACTTTGTCAATTAAATAAATTACGTTACTTAATCTTGAAATTACGGCGCACGTTAAACAAGGCTGAAATTATAACAATCCTGAAATCAAAAATTATACCGAAAATAACTTATGTCTTACCTGTTTAGGCCACCCCTCATAAATTTATCCAAAGTAAGTTGAGAGTGGCCTATAATCAGATTATACGCCTTGCGTTAAGGATATATGGCGATGATTCAGTAACAAAAGCCTGTAATGAAGCTAATCTTTTCACGTTCGACTCAGTAGTAATGTGGTCTAAACTATGTGAGTTAGTCAGAGCATTTGATTGCGAAAAACACTCTGCTCATTATGTCAAGCAATGGTTAACGATAGCAACCGAGTGTAGACAAATAAAGAGATTATTAATTCAACCGCCATATGTGATTTCTAATTTTCGGGAAAGATACTTTCCTTTTAATACATTCAAATTGTGGAACGACCTTCCGTTTAATTTGCGGCAAAAAATATTAAAATGTGAATTAAATAAATAGTTTGGAGGTAGAAAGGTGGATTAATGGGACAAAATCCGCACATGGATGTTGTTATTGGTTACAAATTTCAAGAAGATAGCTGGGCAATATTGTAATGGAATAGTGGAAAGGCAGGAAAACAATGGAAAAGTTGCATAAAAATGAGGGAAGAAGGGAGAGAGAGAAGGAAAGAAAAATGGGAAATGTATGCATATGAAATGCTGTACACTTTAAGTACCAAAGGTCATGGGATACCTATTCAGTATTGTGTAAGACCTCCTTATGCCTAGCTAACTGCAGCAACTCGACGTGGCATTTACCAGTCCGCGGTAGTCCTCTGAAGAGATGTTCAGCAGCCATGCAGTCTCGATAGCCGCCCATAAATACATGAGTGTAGCTAGTGCAGGCTCTTGTGCACAAATGGATCGTTCAATAATACCCCAAAATATATTCAATGGGGTTCAAGTCTGGTGATCTAGGTGACCAATTCATTCATTGGAGTTGTTCAGAATGCTTCTCAAACCAATTGCGAGTAATGTTGGCCCGGTGACATGGCACATTGACCCCCTGGAACATCTCATCATTGTTAGGGTACAAATGGTGAAGGGCTGCAAATAGTCACCAAGCAGCTGGACATAATTTCCAGTCAATGGTAGGTCCAATTTGATCGGAGAACCCAAACCCTGCCATGTAAACATGCCCCACACCATGATGGAGCCACCAACAGCTTGCACAGTGTCTTCCTGATAACTTAGTCCCATGGCTTTATGGGATCTAAAACACACATGAACCTACCATCAGCTTGCACCAACTTGAATCGTGACTCATCAGATCAAGCTATGTGTTTGCAGTCATCTATGGTCCAATGAATATGTTCACGAGCCCAGATGAGGCGCAGCCTCTGATGGCGTGCTGCGAGTAAAGGCACTCTTGTCGGTCTTCTGCTGTCATATCCCATCAGTGCCAAATTTCATATCCCATGACTGCACTGACTTCGTAGTTACATTTCTAGTATGCCCCTCATTAAATGTGGTTGTTAATTGACATAGTGACGTATGTCTGTTATGAAAGAGCATTCTGCTCAGACGTCACTGATCATGACCATATAGCAGCCATGATCGGCCACTGCACTATCCATAGTGAGAGGTAATGCCTTAAATGAGGTACTCTGTACATCCTTCACACTGGATCGAGGAATGTTGTATGCCAGCATCACTTCAGAAATGGAATGTCCCATGCATCTAGCTCCGACTATCATTCCGCGTTCAAACTTTGATGATTCTCGTCGTGTAGCCATAATGACATTACAAGATGTTTCAGACGACTGCTAATAGTCGAATCGACAGCAATGATACCGCTCTACCTATTTATACACCTTTTACATGATGCAAGCTACACCTGAAAATTTGCATACAACGCTCCCATGACTTTTGCCACTTCAGTGTAAAAATATAAGCATGGGAGAACAAATGAAACCAACCATGTAAAATCACAATTTGGATTACTATAAAACCTTTATTTCATAACAGAAAGTCTCGAACAAGTCATATTTTCTGGTCCATCACGTGGACGGTCGATTTCCAACAGAAACTATGGCACCCGAACGAGAGTTGGACGAATACAAGCTGGTGGTATTGATATCTTGGGGTGGGTGATGCTTTCTTGGGCCACATTAGGACCCATCATCCCTGTGCAACAATCTCTGATAGTTGTTCAGTATGTTGACATCATTGCAGACCAGGTTCACCCCTTCATGGGCACAATGTTCCCAGACAATGGCCTATACCAACAGGATAATGCACCATGCTATAAGGCCCGAATCGTCATGGGATGGTTCGAGGAACATTCTACTGACTTTGAAATCATGTGCTGGTCTCTGAATTCCCCTGACATCAACCCAATAGAACAATTGTGGTTCGACTTGAAAAAACAAATTTTGCTGCCACACGACCGCTTTGCAATGTACAGAACTGGAGAACCAGCTGATGAGTGCCTGGTATCAGATACCTCGATTACCTACTAGCACCTTGTTGAGTCCATGCCTTACTGCGTGTCCACGTTTTGCAAGCAAAAGGTGGTCCTATGTTGTATTAAACAGTTGGTCATAATGTAATGGCTCATTGGTGTATGTAATAACATTATAAAAGCCAATGGCCACAAGCGGGTCAGCCAAGCTGATTTAGGTGAACTAAATCACTATGCATAGATCCATACTAGTTCTTCCAACAAGACAATGCCCTTTGTCACTCAACTTGGGAGTGGTTCTTAGGCAAAAATATGCCTGTACTGGACTGGCCTCCTTGTTCTCCTGACCTGAACTCCATGGAAAATCTGTGGGGTATTTTTTGCAGGTCAATTTATGCACACAGATGAAAATTTGACAATGTGCATCAGCTGAAGGTAGCCATCATTACTGCGGGTGAGGAACTTGATACAGATGTGTTGCAGAAATTCATCGACAGCATGCACAAAACCGAGTACTGGATGTAAAAGCAAAAACAAGACTCCACCGCTTTTCCACAACAAGGTTTATTCACCATGAATACGTATTTCGAGTGCTACGTACTCATTTTTCAACATTTTTGAGTCATGTTGAAAAATGAGTGCGTAGCACTCGAAATACGTATTCATGGTGAATAAACTTTGTTGTAGAAAAGCGGTGCCATCTTGTTTTTGCTGATTTCATATCCACAGGTAATCTGGTTACTTTTTATTTATTTAGAGTACTAGATATTATTGCCAAAGAGGGGGCATCTGTGGGTCGTTTGACCATAGTGAGGCTATCTTTATGGGACAGAAGATTTCCTCATTTTTCTTATATTTTTTCCTCCATTTTGTTCATTGTAAGATAACTAATTAAAAGTTACTGTATTGTCACTGATATCCATGTAGATACATGCATGTTAACAACAGTTCACTTGGTTTCATTTCTGTGTTCTACCTCATGAATAGGTATGAGGCTATCATTTTGGGATGCACCTTAGATATGTTCTTTAAGTGATAATGGTGACACAATTGTCTCTATATATTCTATTATTAAATTTAACAACAAACCATGTATTACTGAGAGACTGTAATTCTAAAACTTTTGTACCAAATTGTTAGAATACACAGAGCAGGGATTGGAAATGCTTCCTTGTTTCAATAGACAATTCTGAACTTAAAGCAGGAAATGTGAATGAATATGGTGGTGGAGTGTGTACAGAAAGCATCAGACATTCTTTGATTAAATATTGCTTTATGCTTTTCTGAGGCAGTTGTGACAAATTACAAGAGTTGTTCCAAGCTCCAACTTAACAACACAACTCACATGTTGCCATATCGATGTTTGGTCATGCTGCACAATCTTGTCACGAATATTCACTACTGCTATTACAATTCATGCCACAAGGTCTTCTGTGGATTCAAAGGGCATCTCATACACTACGTTGCGATGTTTCCAGAAAAAGAAGTCCAGAGGTGTCATATCAGGTGGGCTTGTCAGTCTCCATACTGGACCTCCCTGTCCTATCCACCTAAAACCATATGTAGCACAAATCCATAATAGCTTCACCTGCTTTAAAAATGGGTTTATCTATCAGAGAAAATGAAGGACTGTTCCTGTCTGAGGTTTGGAATTGTCTATCAAAACAAAGAACCTTTTCCAACCTCAATTTAATTGGCAGAAAATGTTTGTTTTGATCTATTCTATGTATCCTATAATACAGGGTGTTTCATAATTGGTGTCCTGTCTTTAGGTCCAAATAACGACTCAAGGGGAACAGATTGGGGGAAAATGAATATTGATTATTTGGTTTTAATGTCCCCTAATTCAGAATAAAAACATTTTGCGTCCCTGGAGGTGAAGGGGTAAATTTTGAAAATTTTAATTTTGTAGGGGTAGGGGTTAGACCCCATGTGTTATTTAGAAAGTTGTAGAGCATCATGTAAAATGTGGGTTTAGCAAAAAACCCGGTGAAAAAAATCTCATTCCCTGCCCTTTATCGAGTGGGTAAAGTGAAAGGTATGGCTAGCTAATGTAGACAAAAACAGAAAAACTCATTAAAACTTTATTAGAAAACAGTACATTTGAAAATGTATTAGAAAACAGTATTATTAGCTCTTCAGGGTAACGACTCATTCATTCTCATTAATTTTCCAAATGTAGGCCCTACTGTTTTCTAATAAGTATGGTTTTTGTCCACATCGGCTAGCCATACCTTTCACTTTACCCACTCGATAAAGGGGGCAGGGCATGAGATTTTTTCAACGGGTTTTTTGCTAAACCCACATTTTACATGATGCTCTACAACTTTCTAAATAACACATGGGGTCTAACCCCTACCTACCCCTACAAAATTTAAATTTTCAAAATTTACCCCTTCACCCCCAGGGACACGAAATGTTTTTATTCGGAATTAGTGGACATCAAAACCAAATAATCAATATTCATTTTCCCCCCACCTGTTCCCCTTGAGCCGTTATTTGGACCTAAAGACGGGACACCAATTATGAAACACCCTGTATATATTAAAGAAAACGTTTAAAGTACAATATTCCTCAATTAATTTTTGAACAGAAGAATCATATTAGTGTATTCCCAAAAGTTGAAACAAACAAGGATATGCAGCTATGGCTTTTCGCGTTCAATAAAGAAAGTATCAAAGGTTTTTTTTTGACACTGTTAAGAACATGCACATCATAAATTGCATGCAACACATCGGGTCGATACGAGATTTCCAACCACGTTCTGTGAAGCATTGGAGAATTGACAGTCTTGATGGCTACTGAAATTAAACATTTCTGTTTGTGAGTTCTCAAATTGGGTGCCATCTACTGATTACTTCATTAAAAAATAAAACAAATTTTGATCCTTTCTTTATTGAATTAAAAAAAACAAGTGCATATCTTTGTTCATTTTTAAAATGATTTTTTTTAAAAGTGCAAAGATATTTTTCAGACATCCTGTATATTAGACAATAGCTTATTTAACATAACTATTTTTCACAATCTTGCATATTCCCTCCCGTTTTTTTTTTTTTTGTTTTTTTTTATGTTCATTAAGCAAATATTTTCAATGTAAAAACTATCGTATTAAATGTTACAAAAAAATCACATGCTAAAGCCTTTCTTTAATAAAGTAAAAAAATTGCATGTACAATTTTTACTATTATATAATTTAATTTTGAAGATGCAATGAAGTTTATCAATATTTAACAAAAAATTAATATTGTTATCATTTGAAAATGTCTATGATAATTTGATTCATTGATTTTATTTCACAGAAAAAGTCTGAAGAAGCTTCATTTAAAATAATCACATTTCATTAGTGTGCTATTTACTTCATTTCATGAATGTGTTGTGCAATCTAGGAATAGATGTCATTGAAAATTTATAAAAGTAATACTAATCAATAAGGCAATTTTAACCAAAGATCAGTCATCCATGAAAAACTTTATTCAATAAAACAGTTTCCTTTTTTGAAAATGTACCTATACTTTCCTAATGGGACTTTAATAATAATAATTTATAAGAATGTTTACAACAATTCTTTTTATTTTAAGGTTGTTAAAATTTAAAAACTCTTAAGTACTAAAATTATTGAGGTGCTAAAGGTTAATGTATTATTAATAAACCCTCTGAATGAAACTATTTTAAAATCTTTCAAATAAGTAGTTAAAAAATTATTAATGACAAAGAATTATTAATGATTGAAATGAATCATTATGGAAAAAATGAAGTAAATGATTAAATGCACATATGATTTCTCAATGATAAGAAAGGATGCTGAAGGCTCTGAGAAACATGGGGATGAGTTCCTAAACAGTGCTGTGAAGTTTTCTCTACGTCACTTGCGCACTGTGTGAACCAGGTGATTAAATAAAATAAAAGTATAAGAGCACAAATGAAGTTTTTCAAGAAAATTTTATTTATGTTCTCTGGAAGTAAGTAATCGTGATCAATGGAGATCCTCCATAGGGCTGCTGCCCCCACGACCCTAACAGATAAGCGGGTTTGAAAAGTTCTCGGGAAAACATTAATATGACATTAAGCAATCCTATTACATACAGCATGATATAAAAGTCACATGACATTTAAATGTATTCATTATTATCATAATTCAGGAAATATACAAATGTGTAATAACAGAAAAATATAATGAATTAAAATAGTATCAAAATCAATCTATAAATAGAAGACATGTTATATCAACCTGTTTGATTGCACAATTTATTAAATGTGCAATTTATTAAATGTGCAACTTTTTGGTCGTTTCATGAATTGTACAATACTCTTGCACAGTTCATGAAATGTGCAGAATTTTACACAATTTATGAAATGTGCACAACGATGTTCCTGTAATTTCTCTCGTTTGGATGACTTTTGGTGAAAATAATGAACGTTTGCCAAAAGTGTGCCCGAAACTGTAAATCTGCCCATTTGGGTGACTTTCGGTGGAAATTATGAACGTTTGGCTTGTAGACAATCCAACTATCTCATGGGATGACCACCTTGGTAAATGCCTTTTTACTTTACGTTCCTTACCGCACGAAGAAACTAAGTTTCCCCTGGAACGCTTAATGTCTAAAATCAATAGATGGGACGGCGAAAATTGATTTATTTATTTCTATTTACGTAAACGTCTGCTCCTCTCTCTGTCTGTACGTGACAGAGAGGGAGCGTAGCCTGGTAGGAGAGTCGGCAACGGCGACCGGCATACAGCAGGAAGAAAATTTTTGGTTTCAAGATTGTGTTGAAGCAACAAATCGTTGTGCAATAGCTTCGGAAAAGTTGACGACGGCATGCAGCACCAAACATCGGCATACAGCGCAAGTATACTTGTTTTGTGTCAATTGGAACATTTCTCTTCCTATGACTATTAAGTACTCATCTCTGTTATTCTATCTGTTATTGCTGTAATACTGAACAGTGCTGTATTATGTAAGAATTCCATTCTTAGTATTTTAGTACAATTCTTTTACTTATCATTTAGTGAGCGCTATAAACTATTAAGGTTACAGTGAGCATCAGGGTTTCAAACCATGCTCCTGCAAGACGCATTGTACTGATAAAAATGTAATTGTTTTAAAAATCAAGTTCTTTGTAGCTCTTCTTGTCATCCAAACAAATCGTGTGCAAATCATTAAGGATATTCAAGACTTTATTTAATTTTTACCTGAGATATAAAAAAAAAATGTTAATTACAAATAGAATTATTCTATTATCAAGTTAATTGATTTTGGAAAAATAGAAAAAAATTTTAAATGAGAGGATATTTTTATGTAATAAAAGTTTCTGAATTAAAACTAATTTTTACACAAGTTATGAAATATACACAGCGGTTTCTACTCATTTCTGCATTGTATAATATTAGCAATGTAATTTTTTCAAAAATGGGGGACTGCACCTTTCTCAAACCCCTTTCTCACTAAATGATACATCTGCCTTATTTTTACTGTAAACAGTAAGAAACAACTGCACCCACTCTATGCCTTTTCATTGACGGCTTAGGCTTGTCATTTCTCAAAATTGTAAGATTTAAATTTCAATATTCTGAATTTTTAAAGAAATATCAAAATTGATTTTTTGTACAAAATATTAAAATTAATATTTTAATTACACATTTTATTTGTATTATATTTGAATCTTTTATTCATTCCAAATATTATTATTATTAAATACTTTATTATTAGTTACTTTTCCAAGTCTGCATCCCATTGGGATAAGAAAATAAAATGCATACAAGTTAATTTGGCGCTTCATTTGGTGGTGCATTAAATACTGAAAAATTAAAAGTCTACCATGCAACTTCTAATTACTACAGTCCATACGTTTACACTCCATTATATTAAATCTTAGCTGCTCAGGAAATCGGTTCCAAAAGTTAATACATGTAGTATTTTGCGAAAAAATTGCTTAACCTAGCAGAATCGGTTCCATGGGAGGTATCAGTTTACATTGTGTGATGTTCGATCTGAGGAAGAATTTTTGAGCCAGGTTGAAATCAAATGTATGTATACTATGTTATCTGTTATAGATATTTTAGAAGTATTTAATAGATAACAGTTATTTTAGAAGAAGAATCTATTTTAAAATATTCCTTTGCAGTTTAGAGTACTGAATTTTAAACTTGTAAAGTTGCAAAATATTTGATCATTTAACACTTTTTTTAAGAAAAATAAAACTTTTATAATTATTCATTTGTGTCACTTTTTTGTTGTTAAGATATAAAAAATATTTTTTATATAAACTTTATCAATTAAAAAGGGTTAATTGTTTTTTATTTTTGAAATAAAGGAATCTTTTTTAATTCCTATTTTATCAGCTGACAGATCATGGCTGACGTGATTTTATCTATCACGTCGGCCACGGTCAGATATATCACAAAGGGGGGGGGGGGTCATCGAATCATAGGCGGTGATGGTATAGGCTTATGCCTTTGTGTGTTTGTGTTAGGAATGTCAAGTAAATTATCACAGACGAATGTAAAACTTATTATTTGATAATTTTTAATGGGTATAATCGCCAAAATGCCCTTCGCAAAATGACCACTATACGATTTCTTGGTGTTCAAGGCTTTCAGAAAATATATGCATCAATACAAGAACTGCTGCTGATAACAATATTTATTCGATGAAATATTTACATGATGTAGATGAAGTAGATGAATGTTCGCTCCTTATACTATGATTTGGATTACAGGGGGTTCTCATATTCTATGATTTTTCTGTTACAAAAAATAAAATAACTATAAATACATAAAAAAAAGCTAAATAAAGTTAATTAATTTAAGAACATACTTATCTGAATGCCTTCCAAGCTTAAATTCTTTAAATCATAACACAGGCCTATCTTTAATTGCAGCTTAAAATACAATGACTTAGAACATTCAAAATTAACGATTATAACAATGAGCGTCACTTCTCGTGGCTCAACAAATAAAACAGGCAATGTGAACATAAACAACTCTTGCTAATAAATGCTTAAATTAAACAATGTCTTATGCAAACATAAATAATTAAAAACATATACTTGATGGAGCATTCTGTGCCAACAATGGGTATACGGCTTTTTAATGCCATATACAATGGTCTGAAACCACTATTGCCTGCGTATCGATAAGCAAGAAGCCATGTTTATTTGAGCTCTACTCCATTCACCAATGGGCTTCTCTGTAACAGTAGGAAGCAGCTTCCATAGGTTATCTGTAGCTGCACAATACATGAAATGAGCAAAAAGTTGCGCTTTTGGTGAATTGTGCAATTTCACAATCTGCGTGTAATATATATTCAGCATCAGTTTATGTGAAGTGAATTGGCCTCATCCTATATTATAATTCTAAATAAAATTACTGTTGGAATGTAGGGTTCTCTAATCTCCAATAAATTAAATTTGGTCCCTTAAATTCACCTTCAGACAATTCCAAGCACATGTACATAAGCGTAGTACAAATTATATTTTTCTTATTGTGAAACTGCCAATATGGAAACTTTTATACTTACTGTGGCATACTGGTCCATTCTGGCTGAAAATGAGGCCTGATTATTCTACAAGAACTGTTCAATAGAAATACATTTAGAGGCTGGGAAGCAATTTTTATTCAAAGAATTTAAAAGAAATTTCCATGAACATCAAGGCAGGAGTCTCATTGATACACTAATCTATAGATTCCCATCTGGTAAAATTCCTGTGGTTGTTGGCAGAAACATTGCATAACAGCAAACTCTGTCATTGAACCACCGCTCTTTTAGTGATTGTTTTAGAGGGCCAAAGACTTGGAAATCGCACAGGGACAAGCCGAGACTGTAAGGTGGATATTCTAAGACTTCCCAATGTATGCAAGTGAGCAGATCTTAAAACTATTGGGCTACATGAGCGTGGGCATTATCATGGAGAAGAATTCCCTTCTTTGTCAAAAATTCTGGCACCATTCAACCACTGACGTATGGAAATAACTACAATCGCTGTATACAGCTTTCATGCTCGTAAAAATTTCCATTGCCTGACGCCCTTCAGCAGCCAAAAATTGAATAACAGCTGCTGATTATCTTTGGACGGACTGTCTACTATGAATGCCATTTACCAACTTAATTAATCACAATTCTTAGAAAGATGCAAATAGCTAAAACGTGTGACAGACCGTACAGCCCCGAAGTGAGCCCAACAGACTTTTTCCTGTTCCCAAAGCTCAAGAGAAGCCTGAAAGGTCACAGTTTTGAAGATGTTCCCGCCATCCAACGGGCTGTCACAGAGTCTCTGAAAGAGGTTACAGCAGCTAACTTCCAGGGAGACTTTGCAACATGGGAATCGCATTGGCAGCGGTATATCAACGCCCAAGAGGACTATTTTGAAGACTTTGAACAATATGTACTGATCGAATCAAGAAATTCTTTTTACCAGACCCAGTCTCAATACTGTACGGACACACCCTATACATACTATCATCTTTTTTTTTACTGATTAATCTTCCAACTTGAAAGATTAAAAACATGGATGTGGAGAAAGGAGAAAGAGACAGAATTACCCTGGACAACACAAGGTGGAAGCAAAGTAAAATATCTCTGAACAACAGCTGACATTTAAGACATTTTATCTAAAACATCAGCACATCAGCTGTTGTTGAAAGTTGTTTTATTCTGCTTCCACCTAGATGATTAGATTCTAATTATTTAAGCAATTTCTAATCATAATTTAATGTCTGGCTAATAAAAATATATAAGAAGGAATGTGATGTGGAATTGCCTGTAAAGTAAGGAAAAACCTCTAACTAAAGAAGACATCCGACTTATGAAATGCTGGATGGTTTTTCCTTTTTTTTTTTTTAGTGGATAGAGGATTTTCCTTTCTTTACAGGCAATGTCTGACTAGATAAAAAAAAAATTAGAATTTATATTTTATTCTTTCTAAATAATAAAATAATTAAGAAGGCAAGTGATAAATAAAATACAATAATACCATTTGCCCTATCAAATCTTTTTTAGATATCCTTAGTGGACAAATCTGTGTTCCGGATATTCGTTCATATATTGTTATCCATGAATCCAGATATAAGAAACATTCTGAAACTTTATTTTCTTAAAAAGAAAATGGAGAACTAATAAGCATCTGTAAGAACCCTATAACAGATGGACATTGTAACAGTTTGGTGTTTCATTGTCCGAGATAGTTCACTTGGTAAGAGCAATGCCAGCGATAGGCATGATCCCTGGTTCGAGTCCAGGTTATGGATTTTTCCTTCCCTTTTCTCCTTTGTATTTATAAAATAGTACTGAAAATAAGTTTATGTTTTGTTTACGTATCATCAAGTAAAGTTGTCTCTGGAATAATCTTATGGTATAAAATTTATTTTAAATTCAGTCCATAACTGTACACTTCATTATTTAGTACTACAGAAATAATCATGAACTGGCAATGCTATTGCTCCAGCAATGGCGATTCCCAAGGTATCAGCTAACGGCACTACAGACATAGAAAAAGGTAGACGATCTTGAGGCAGCTAAAAAGAAAAGAAATCTTTAAATAGTAATAAGGATTTTACTAAATGGGAAAATTTTCAACCTAATATACAGTGTGTATTTTCCTCCTCACTTCTTTTCTCATTTTGTAGTAAGTGTTGACGTATGATGCTCCTCCTAACAAGCCTTCATATAAGACTAACACCAAGACTATCCAAATTGATGGGAGGAATGAAGTTGCCACTTCAGCAAGAAACAACACCACATTTCCAAACTTGAAATAAGGAAGGACACGTTTTTTTTCTCATTAAAATAATATTTCTATATTCTATAGAAAATATCATCATTTTACCTGAAGTAATGCTAAGAGCCATAATTTTTTGATAGTAAAAAAATTGACAGATGACCTTGAAATGAAAACTCCAAGCTGATAATCAACTTGATACCTTAGAGATATAGCAGAGTAAAAATGAATTTTTGAATTTAAATTTTGTTGAAAAGCTGAAAACAGTAATTTTCACTTACCATCTGTACTGTTCACTGTGATCAATCCAGATGTTTTTGAAAAATATTAATTCTAACTTTAAAAAAATTAAAAAGAAAGGAATGAAAATATTAAAATTCTACTAAGTATGATATTATTAAGTGACCAGATAACCCGATTTTCAGTTTTCTGTCCCAATTTACATAAAATGTCTCCACTTAATTGTGTATGTGTGATATTACAACTCGTGGTTCTATAATACATGTATTACAAAATCATTATAGATACTTATTGATCAACAAGTCTGCACAAATGTGTCGGCATGAAATACTTATGTTATCGCACATCAAGTGATAGATCTGGAGTATAGTACAGTATTCTATCAAATCGTAATGATTTTTTCACTGTGGATTTGACATACTCAATAAAATAAGAAATAAAATTAAGTAATAAATCACAAAACTCGCGTGATTATGTCATACAAATCCAACATAATGATAGTTAAATTAATTTTTTTTTCATGCTATAGTACTCTAAAATGGAAAGCAAAGAAAAAATAAAAGTTTGTTATTTTAGGGTTAAAGAATAAAGAATTATTTTGAAAATAATTTTCTATTATATATCAATTAGAATATTTACACAAAACATTTTGTTGCCCCCCCCACCCTTGCAATATTCTGTTCCAATTTTTGAACTGAAAAATCTGGTCACCATATACCGTATTATATATTTTAAAAAAAATAGTACCATCCTATTATTAAAAGGTAATAACACAATACTGTAATTTGAATAGAGCAATTTTCCACCAATAATAAAATTAGAAACAAGAACAAAATCTCTCACAAGAAATTCATTGGGTAGTGATGAAGCTTCAAATTTAATGAAGATGCCTGATAAGATTCCAATACAATATATCTTATATTAATATTAATAAAAGAAAAACTTAAAAAATAATAATCGTGATGTTATTTTTGATATGATTACACTACTCTACAATAATGGAACAGACACTCATATTTACATGAAATTTAACTTACACGTTGGAACACATTCTCGCACATCAACAGATGATGAGATTTTATCGTGTTGGTGTGGTAACTTGCTTGTGTGACGTTGTTGTAGGTGGAGAATGGCTAAATGAAAGGTACTTAGTGACTTAAAGAAAGGAATGATAATTGGGTGCCACATTTCAGGTATGCCTGTTCGTGAAATCTCAGAGAAAATTATCACAGCCATGTCCAACTTTTAGTGAAATCGTGAAGAAATGGAACACTACAGGCATTAGAACATGCATGCCCCACTTCAGACTATCCCCAAAACTCACTAAATGCAACCGACAGGATGAAAGTTTCATAAAAACTGCAAGTAACTAGGTCATCAACAAGGAGTTCCGACAGGCAACAGGAATCACGTGTATTACAACATTTTGCAAAAGGAACTACATGCACTCGACATTCACAAGCCAAACATCTCACCAAACACAAGGCTGCCAAACTTCAGTGGTGTTTAGAATGCTGACATTGGATTGTGGACGAGTGGAAGAACATTTTGTCGAATGATGATTCACGCTACACTTGGTTCCAGTTAGATGAACATGTTTGGATATGGAAAATGCCAGGGGAGCGCCTTTTGCCTCAGTGCATTGTTCCATCTGTGAAATTTGGTGGTGGAGTCATGGTATAGGAGTGATTTTCAAGTTTGGGACCTTTGCACGTGTTGAAAACAATTTGAACTTTTAAGCCTACTAGGACATTTTGGACAATCGGGTGTTTCTTACAGTATGGGAATTTTTTGGTAACGAGAACAGTTACTTTCAGGATGATAATGCACCATGTCAAGTTTCTCTGTCAGGCAGTGGGCACGAAGACACGAATGTCAATCATCTTCCATGGCCTGAACAGAGCCTTGATCTCAACCTAATCAAACATTTATGGGATGAGTTGGAATGTTGAGTGAGGGCCAGGGAGCCATGTCTGAAATCCACTGTTGACATGGCTGGGTTCTTGCAGCAAGAATGGACTCAAATACCAGAAGCTGTTTATCAGAACCATATAGAAAGCATGCACGGTGCAGTGGCTGACATAAGTTCAGGATGTGGAGGTCCAACAAGATTGTAAATAAAATAAAATATCACTTTTCCCTTATCTGTGTACATTATTGTAGGGTAGTGTATGTAGTTGACCTGACCTGACCTAAACTGCATCATTCTTGTTCTATTAATGGTCAACTTGCTTTTAATAAAAAGTTAAGTTGGAAAATGGTTTGTTGAAGAAAAATCCATTATGTCCTATCAAGTCAGATGTCAACTTTAACAATTTTTCAAGGTTTGTCAGTGTAGTTATTTGTGAAGTGAATATGCTGATATTATTTTTGTAATAGCTAACATCAACTTTATTGACGACAGTTTGGCTACTTGCAGTAAACATCTTCATCAAATTTTCTGAAAATTTTTTTTTTTATTTTTCTTAATTTTTAATTTAAAAAAAAAAAAAAAAATCATCATTTAAAATAAGTCTGTCCTTTTTAATTTGTTTTAATAGCAACACTGAGGTTTATCGAGACAAAAATAAGTTTGCACAAATGATCACCAATTTCATTTGTTTTCAAGTCTAGTTACCATTTGAGATGGGGGAAATTCCGCTATTCAAATTAAACTGCTATAATTTTAGAAAAAATTACCAGAAACAGTAATTACACAACTATACTTACTAGGCCCTGATTAATAAAATATTCTGCTAAGTACACAAGCATTAAAGGAACTGCATATTTCCATAATGGCTAAAAGAAAGCAACATTTTTAGTTTGCAAGTAAAAAATTATATTTAAATAGCTTCAACAAGTAAACTTACCTTAATTAATGAAATTTTTTCTTTAAAATACATTTTTATTCCTATGGAATCTTCATTATCTAAAAGTATAAAATTTAAATTCAGGTACATCATTTTTGTTATTATTATTTTAGTTATTGCATACCATTATTATGATTTTAGTTATTATCATTTTAGTTATTGCATACTCCCTACAAGAGTTTTTTATAAGCATGTGAAAATTCTCCAATATAATATACTCTATAATAAGAAAGAATTTCACTCACAAGAAAAGAAAATTGCATGTAAAGCCAAGACTGAAAATTACTAACTAATTAAATAATACCCACCCTTCATCTGTTCTTGATGATACAGTAATACACCCAATTCAGTTTTTTATCAATCTACACCCTCCTCCCATGGTTTTGATATAACACCATCAATTCTATTCTTAAAAATGTATTTTTTTTATTTTAATACAAGTTTATCAGAGGTATCTCCTATGAAAACCGTGAATTTTTTCCTATGTGTCTACCATCCACTGTTTGGTATTCATAGTGAAAAGTTTCTACATTAAATTAGGATGACGATGGGAGTTGGATGGTTTAGAAAAAAAAAGAAGTAAAAAAAAGCAAGCTTACTTAGCCAATTTACAATTTGAAATGGATTTTTAGTGGAACCCCGTTATTACAAAATTCAGGAAATCCAAAACTTTTTTCGTATTATCAGGTTTCCGTATGAATCAAATCTAAAAATTTTCATCAATCATTAATCCAGAAAAATATATGTAATTGGTTACTGATGTTTGTTTATATGAATGAATATAATTTTTTTGTAATAGCACTGGCTCACAGAACTATATAAATTGAAAAGATTTGATGGAACATCATTGCCATACCGTGCGTAGGACTTAATCTCCTCTAAAAACGTCAACTTATATTTGTTGGATGGTGCGAATTTTTCTGTTTCATTGTTGTCATTCTTCTTCAGATTCACCATCTTCATTTTTATTTCGACAGTGCTTCACTATGTTGTGTCCATGTTTAAGAGAACTTCATCGATTCTGATATTTTCCTGGAATGTCAGATAGCCCAACTGCTCTCTTTGACTTTGAAGGAGTTCCCATTCATCTGACTCTTCCAATTCTGGCTCAATAGTTTCCTCAATATTGTCAGAAAATTAGGTTTGTTTAAATACTGCCTTCCTAAAGCAGTTTGAGATGATGCTTGTTGGGAATTGTATTTCTGATCAATGCATGGACGATTCACTAAAAATCAATCAGAATTCCCAAGTAATTCCTTGTTTATTTTCAGAGAGCCAATCAGAATCCGCAACATAAGAACTAAAATAAAAAAATTTTCTACAATAAAAATATTGAATAATGTAATTTTCTTGGTATGAATTGTTTGTTTTTTTTTTCGTATTATCTGACTCGGGTATAAAAAAAAAAAAAAGTGTAATAAACAACCAATTTAATACAGGTATGTTATACATGGGACTGGGACCGGAGAAAATTTCATATTAACAAATCATAATAATGGAGTTTGACTGTATCTTTTACAAAAACAGAGGTCAGGACATGCCATTTCATTTACTTATTCACCTATGAAAAATAATGTCCTATACACATTATTTATGCACCCTTTGCTTGAAATCGTCGATCGTGAGCAAATGTTGGATGGCATCCTTCAATTTGTTCAAATTATGGGGTTATGACTCTTCCCAATAAGAAGAAATCACATGATGAAAAGTCAGGAGAAAAGAGGACTTTCATTCTCAAATGCATATGTCTCCCAAAATCCTAATTTCTTCTCAAATAAACTTAATCTAAAGAATCAGATTAAGTTCAGAGCCCTTTCACCCAGGAGAAAATTTTATTTATTTTTATTATTATTATTTTTTTTATTTATTTATTAGTACTGGTAATCCAATAGTAAATATTACGTATGTCCCTGTATCAGACATTAATACAGAGTGATTCAAATGTCCAGCAATCCATATTTTCCATAAATCTCTCCTAAATATAAAAATAGCATTTTGAAATTCACACTGTAGAAACTGCATGATAAATGGCACAACATAGAGTTTAGCATACAACAAAAGATGCTCATTGTAAAGTGTTATTTGAAGACTCATTCCTTCAAAACTGTTAGAGACAGAGTTTCATAAACAGTTTGCAGTCTAAGATGTAACGAATAAGTCAACAATACACTATTGACTGTAGTTCAGAAATCCAGGGAAACAGATAGAGTTAATATACCTAGAAGAGGTAAGCCATCTCAATCATCTGATCTGAGCCGCTAGATTTATTTGTCTGGTCTTATCTCAAAGAACGTGTATACGAAAACAATCCTAAGACCATTAACACTTAAAAGATGACGTCTGCAAAATCACATGTTGCTGCAAATATTTATTGTCAAATAGAGTTGTGCTTGGCACAGAATGCTTCTCAGTTTCGATCTTTACTGCATATCACAATGCAATGCATACAATAAAATACATACAATGCTGATTTTTTAATTTATCTTTTGTTGTTCAAAAGATATAACATGAAATTTGAGTTTCAGGATTTTAGATTCATCCTGTATTATTTAGGAAATTCATAACAATCCACCACTGAATGATAATACATGCATTCATTCATGTTTTTATATACCGTATATCTTCCAATAGTAGGGGGGTGTCTATTTTTTCAACTGAATCACTAACCGGGCGTTTATTAGAGACCGGCGTTTATTTTAAACTCTTTGGAGGCATGCCCTTTTTTAAACAGAATATGGTATAGTAGTGCGCATTAAACAGTCCTTACGAAAAGGATGCCTTGAGAACTAAGGGCTGAATAGCAGAGTACATATGATATTGAAACTCAAAGCAATGTGCTGGGAATCCCCTCAACCCCTTGTACACGTGAACCCCGAAAGCGGCTCACGTGAACAGCCACGTGTAGGAGAATCCCCCGTGTTTATTAGAGACCAGCGTTTATTTAGCAATCTTAATTTTGAAACCCGGCATTTATTAGAGACCGGTGACAATTGGAGACCAGGCGTCTATTAGAAGATATATGGTACATCATTAACTTCAAAATCACTGGAGTTTTCGGAAATTGAAAAAAAAGTATTTTTCACTTCTGAAGCTCTTGTAATGATGCTTTATTAAAATATTGGTTTATGAAGCTAAAATTAAGATTCTTATCTAAAGGAAATAATTTTAAATATCTTAAAGTTAATATGAATAGGCCAATTTTAGCATTTTTAGTCATAGCAGTAGAGATACCTGATGAAGAACAAAGCAAAGGACGAAGATCATCACATATTCCAATGGAATTTGTTGCAACAACTGCACGTGGATGCACGAGGCAGAAATAAAAACTGGAGGGATAATAAAATATTAAATTTCTTTATCAAATACTTAAGTAATTTACTGAAGCAAAGTAATATATGAATTGCCTACAAATGTTAAGTTTAAATATTGGGTGTGCAATTCAATTCTTTGGATTTATTCAAGTTTAATTGTATTTATTTCTTGAAAACTACGTTACATATCAATTTGAAATAATTTCCGTCAGCTGCAACCACCTTTGTCCATTGTTAAAGCAACATTTGGATTTCACAGCGGAAGAACATTTCATTCTTCAAATCAATGAATTTGGTGATCCAATTTTGCACTTCTTCATTTCGATGTTGGGTACCCAGCTAGATGATTCTAAATCAACCAGAACAAGTGGAGTTCGATGGAGTAATGTCCGGAGAATATGCCAGTGGAGTAGTACTTCCCACCAAAGTTCATTAAGGACATCCTTCACTACTTGAACCATGTCAGGAAGAGCACTGCCGTGCAAGGACCATTTGGTGTTAACTCAGTGGCATATTGCAGATTTTGCAGTATTTGTGTGTAACAGTTCACTGTGATTGTCTACCCTGATGGGAGAAGCTTATGGTAAAGCACTCTATTCTGATCCCATCAGATGCAATAGCAGAACCTTCTTGCTGTGAATGTTGCATTTGGGCTACAATACGGTCGTTCGGCTGGGTTGACCCATGATTTTTTGTGTTTCATCTTATTGTACCAGGCCCAATTTTTGTTGTGATCTTGTACAGAAAAGGTTTCTTCTTCTGCCTGGTGATCAGTTGAAGACATGTTGCACCTCTGCATCCGATTGTTTTCTGTCAACTCGTTCCCGTTTTCCTTCTTACTGGATTTTACCAAGTGTATGCCAATAATGTCCAATGGCTTGGCAAGTTACTCCGAACTTCTCTGCAGACTTCTTTTGAGTCTGTGTTGTATCTTTGGAAAGAATCACTTCAAGAACTGCTGGTGAAAACTTCTTTGGCTGCCATAGGCACTACCCATTGTTAACAACAAAATTGCCTGTCTGGAACTGTTTAAACCTTTCTTTCAGTTGTAGTAGCCTATCCTAGGGCAGCAGCAGAAATCTTCCATTAAAGTAATGGAGTGTGCAGTGTCAAATGTGCATCTTGTCAAAAAACTCTCTTAGCAACACAGCTTGTGAAGGAATGAACATACATACAAAAAATTATGCAGTGAAATTATGCACAAACAAAGATCATGTGAATGTCTCCCCCAATGCAAAAATGGTTAAAGTTCAACAACTGATTTACGAATTATGACTTCTCAAAGAAAACCAACAGAATAAAGTTGTACACCTAATAATTTCTGTTAATAAAGATTTAATTAAAGAAAAAAAAAAACACCTAAAAGCCATAATAACAGGAATGGCTAGCATTATTAATAAAGTATTTCGTGGTGTAATGCCAGCTGAAGTTAGAGCAGCATAAGATACAGCACCAAAGATTCCAGATCCTCCTACATCAAATAAAAGAAAAATACTCATTTTGTATTTACATAGATATTTTAATAGATAAGCCATCATTTTACTTATTTATTCTTAGGTTTTGGAATACCCTGAATTAGGTCTATTATAGTCAAACCATAAGATCTAGAACCATAAGTGAAATGATTGAGTAAAAAAAAAAAAGGGGGGGGGGGGCGCGAGAGAACGGGTGATAATTCCTGGATGGGAGAAGTATATTAAGTTATGTCTGAGAATTAATTTTCCTTTTTTTAGTCTGTTAATTTAGTTTGTTACTTCCCTTTTTTTTGTTAATCTTTCATTCTACTCGGGGCTCTAGATCTTACTGACTGACTATACAGAGAAATATCTATATTATTTAATTGCTGAAAAATACATGTGGCCTGGGCATTGGGAAGTCTAAGACTTGAGTGACTTCATTGACCTTTCTTAGATCATGGGTCATTCTTATATAACCATTTTCCTGCCACACAAGCACAGGGAGAATTCCTTTGGGATTTGCTAGGCTCAATGATTCCAGCATCTAAATACTGCTGAATTCTTATTTTAAAGGCTGATAAATATAGTTGAGGAATAGGGCACTGCCTCACAAATACAGGCTTCTCCTTATAAATATGAAATCAATAGCTGTTGCTTTTATCTCACTCAGCAGCTCAATGTCATCAGCAAAAGAGTTGTTAAACCTGTAGATTAATCTGTTTAATTAATTTCTCTGTTCATTATTGAGGACATGCTCCCTCCTATTTCACAAATAATATTGTTGCAGTCAATGACTATGTTTTTTATGATATCATATGTTATTTGCCAGAATTTCCTGATAACCTCTTCCAGTTAAGCCCATGCAAATGAACCTTTTCTCACCTCAAGATGTTACTGAGGACCACATGGCCTTGTCTAACATGACCATTGATTCCTTTTACTAAAATAGTAGTATCCTCCCATCTAACTCTAAATTTAATTGCCTGAGACACCGGGTGATTGATTTTTGAGATTCCTGAACCACTATCAACAATGACCATAGAACAAATATTAAGCAAAAACTGTGGAATGGAACAATCAAAAAGCGGGAACCTCTAATCACAAAGAAAATTGAAATACTGATACGTATTTAGGCTACCAAGTAGCCATCTTCAGTGGTCCCGAGTCTAATTATCAATTTCTCTTTATGTTAAAATATTTATGATTATTATCTTTAATTTAAGGATTAAAAATATCCCATACCTGTACCAGATGACCAGGTTGATATCACGTTCCTTTAGATAATGGAAATGAAAGAAAATATTATAAAAATCAAAATGCAGTTTCTTTTCTTTACATGTAATTTACATATTAATTTTTGAAATTACTGAGTGGCATGTATTTTATAATTTACTTACTGGTCAAAATAGGAGGAATAACCTAAGAGAGTTGTTTCACCAAGGCCACTTGATAAAGATGCACAAACAACACCTACAAATACACAATGTTTAAATGCAATTAAATGTTTTCTCACTATAAATGGCACATTTAGAAAATCAACTTGTAGCAAACAAACTTTTATAAAAAAAAAATAAATAAATAAAAGAGAAACATGCAAATTAAGTCAAAATTTTTGGGAAATCTTTAATTCACATATAATAATTTACTGTAAATCAAAATGTTCCTAGCTGTTTCACCTAGAAATAGTTAACTATTGAAGAGTTAGCTGTACCGCTGATCTAAGTAAATTTTAATATACTATCAATACAGTAGGTACCTGGCTACGCTCAGGTTGGTAAAATATAGCAAAGCTAGGTTGTTTAGGATAAATTTTAGAATAAATAAATTACGGATCTAATGTAAAAATGCAAAATGTGAATGTATTATCAACATACACTTAAAAAGCTAATATGCAGTTAGTTATCTTCCAAGATTCTATTTAGACAACATTTTTGTTGGTCTGCCCAAAGCATAGATGAAAAGGTGTCTGGCAATCCAACACGTGAACATGCTACCACAGAGTATATGTGCAGCAAGGCAAGCTATTACAAGATAGTTAAAAACCTTTCACGGATTATGTTAAAGCATCATGCAATGTTTGAGCCTGTTGGATTCTTGTAAAAGGAGTAAAAAGAATCATAAAACAGTTTTTGTTATTTATTTAAAAATATATTAAATTTAATGAAGGGGTAAATTTAAAAATATATTAAATTTAATGAAGGGGTAAATTTAAAAATATATTAAATTTAATATATGTATATGTAAGTGCTGTTTATTGTTAATTTAAATTATTTTGACATTTAATACAAATTTTGTTAGATGTTAGCGTGCAAGTTTATTTTTGTTTCCCAAATTAATAATTTTATTAGAGTATTTTATTAATTTTTTTTAATAAATAAGGTGTGATTTAATAAAATGTCTTATTCGCATTTTTAAAATTACTTTTTATTAATTTTTATTGCAGTTATTACTATTGTTATGCTTTTTTTAAAGTTAGATGCAATACATTTCAATGCATTTAGCTGATCTGTGTCCTTCCTTTCGCTAGGATCGCCACCGTCTCCTCGGTTTCCATAGGCTTGATATAAAGTGAAATATCTGTGTATTTCTTACAGTTTTTGCAGATTGGTAAAATGCGATTTCAGAAATAAAAAATGTATTTTCAGAAATAAAACATGGAAGTTCAATAGAAAAATGTGCTTTCAGAAATAAAAAATGTGAGTTCAGTTTTAAAAATGTACTTTCAGAAATAAAAAATGTTAAGTTCAAATTCAAATTATATATCAAAAGAAAATAATTACATAAAAAGGCTAATAAAACAAAAAATGGCCTAACCAATCTATGAAATTAATAAAAAATGGCAAGTAATAACAACAAAAAATTAAAATAAATCATCATATTTCAATTTCCCCCCCTGTTCTTATTATCTATTACTGCATTTCCATTGTTACATATCTCTATTGTTGACTAATTTCAAATCTACTTCTTTCACATTGTTAATTTAAATTATTATTTCAAACTGTTTATTGTGTTTATTATTTAAAAAACTGAAGATAGGGGAAGGCTGCTCCCTGCAAACATTATTTTGTAAATTTTAAAAAAAATCTCCATCATCTATATTTCAACGTCATCATCAGTAAAAAATTATTTATTTGGATTTCAACCTAAAAATCTTCTGTGCTAAAATTTGCTGTGCTAAAAATTGGATCATCAGAGGAAATCATCAGAAAAATTACATCATTTGGACATCAATTTGGACATGAATTGAATATATTATATACCTCAAAAGTTGGATACCATCTAACCCAAAATTGTGGACAAAAAGTGGCTTTCATCATCTTTAATATTTTATTATTAATTTTAATATTCTATTTTTACATTTCATTCAAGAATAACAATAAAGTTCAACAAGAGCAACTAGTTGAAATTTTGTAGCATGGCTTTGGATGATGGTAAATGACATATCTCTAAAAGTTTGTAGTTGAACAATCCCAATGACCAAAACACTGAGGGTTAGTATGCTTGAAAATTTGTCATTAATTGATATTGACAGTTCATAAATTTTGCATGAAGATATCTTGTAATTTCATATTAAAGCTATATTAAGAATGAAAATAGAATTAGCTTTCAATCATGTTGGATTTAAAACATTTTGTATACATTTAGTAAATTTTCCCTCAAATTCAAAATAACTACATAAAAAATTAAGGGAAAAAAAGAAAATAAACAGATTTACCATAATGTCTTATATGTTTATATGTTTTTCCTTCTAATCTTCTCAATTTATTCAACATCCAAGAACTGATGTCAAAAAGTAAGAAACAGAAAACTAAAAATTACTATAATTTTGTTTTATTTTTTTATTTTTCATGTTTTATTTTGAAACTGAGGAAAAATTTACTTAACATATATTGATTATACAATACTAGTGCTAACGGCCCATTTCAGAAACGGAAAAATTTACTTAACATTTGTGAATAATTATTTCTTCATAGCATAACAAATAAATACATAAAATGGTTCTGTACCTCATAATAATGAATTTAAAATGAATTCAGAAACAAATGTAAAGGACATAAACTTATGTAAAAATTGAGCAAATGCTGGTTTTGGAAAACTGAAAATATTGTTAACAAACATCTCAATGAAATTTTTAACTCCACTGGAAGTTGTCATTGTTGCTCAGTCTTAATAATTGGCCAAACAATATCATCCACAGTGCTTCACGCTTGAATAATAAGCACTTAGTTTCAGGTTAATTCATATTTGATAGTACCTTTAAACCAGTGTTAAAATTTTTTAAAATTCCGAAATTATCAAAAGGCACAACATATAATTAGTCGATTATTATTGTCTTTTCTGTATGTATTGTACTCAGTAACGGTAAACCTAACCTAAGTATAAATTAGGTTTGATTGCTGCTAATAAATTATAAGATTCTTACCTAGAAAAGCCATCCATGCAGCGGAGGAGAAAGCTACCAGCAAGAAACTTCCTGCTGATAATATTATCACAAAGAAAATACGTATGCTGCCACAAGGATGAAAAACATTAATTTTTTTAAGGAATTAATTACAGAATAAACCAACACAGTAAAAAAATTTAAACTTACAATGTTCTTATTCCTATAAAGGGTGCTATGGCTTTTATAAGGAGTGAGGGAATTATATCTGCTAATAAAATTGCCTGCAAAATAGAAATTTATATGACACTTTTGATATTTCTACATATTGAAACTGCAAAAAAGACTAAATGTAAAATTGTATCCAGAAAAACTTTTTTCAGAGTTATAATGAACGGAAATATATTTAGAGAAGGACGAGACACAAGAACCCTGGAATACAATAAATAATAGTTATTAATTAAAAATACAAAATGAATAAAAAATAAGATATAATAAACAAAAATAATTAATCGAAATCAAAATAAAAAGCTGACGTTTCGGATAGAGACTATCCTTTATCAAAGCAAAAAGGATAATTCTCTAAAAGCAAAAAGAATATTAGAGAATTATCCTGAAGTTATGAAAGGAGTACGAACGGACGGGTTTATATATAGTTTGCATAGGGAATAGTAATACGGTATTGGCTGAAAAACAAGAAGAGAACAAATGAGATTAATTAGATAACCTGTTGGGATAGGACAGGACGGAGGACAAATAGGAAATAATAAGGGGGCGGCGAGAAAAATGCAATAGGATAACACATATGAAAGCAAAAAGATTTCGTAAAATTCCCTGAATTTCCCTTGAATTTTCCTGATCATCAGCAGACAAAAAAAGGCTATCATGAAAGAATATTATTGACACTGTTCAAAGTTTTCGATTTTATGATTCCCTGACTGTTCCCGGTTACAAAAATATTCCCTGACAATTCCCGGTCGCTAGTCACCCTGTAAAATAGAGCACCGGGTCAAAGGTCATTGAAATAAAGGAGTACAAGAAGCCTATGAGAAAAAGAGTGTGCAGGGACAGACACAAAATGAACATAGAGATAGAAAAATATGAAAGAACATTAAAAAAGAGGAAATAAAAGATAAAGAAAAAAAAATCAATAAAGAGTAGCGTGCAATCAGCTTGAATAAAGATTACCAGGAGGCAGGCGTGCCCAAGGCTATCTGATCTTGTGTGAGCCTTGCTGCGTGTGGTTTTGCGTTGTCATCCAAGAGCACAACACCTTCATTCAAGAGCCCTGGTCTCTTTCATCGAATGGCAGACCTGAGTTTGGTGAGGGTGTCACAGTAACGTGCCGCATTGATGGTCCCTTGATGGAGGAAATCAATGAGAATCACACTTTTCACGTCCCAGAACACTGTTGCCATAAGCTTTCCTGCGGAGGGTGACACTTTGAATTATTTCTTCGCTGGTGAACTGGGATGTGACCACCTTGTCAGTACACGTCTGTCTGCCATCGTAATTTGTACTTGAATAGCCTCGGGCATGCCTGTTTGCTGCAACACTTTCTTCAAACTCGCTGCACGCTACGACGAATGTCTCAATGTCGGTGGTGACTATGTTGAAAAATAGTGTAAGGTGTATAGTTCATGATGCCATGCTGTATTTTTTTGGCAATAAAGTTTCCATGTGAAAACAAATGACGAAACTTACTTTCAGAACAACCCCCGTATAAGGAGGTCTGAAACCTTTAGGGTCAAAATTCTACAAATAGTGGAGAACTGTAAATTGAGTATTTTGTGATAGGGAACCAATGGAAGGGAAATGCATATTTCAGGCACCACGAGATACTGTTGTCTGCAAGAAGATGTGGCTGTGACATGCCATTGAGACTGCTCGCTTTGATGTTGATATCCATGAGCAGTTGGATAACAGATTCCCTTATCACTGGATTGGAAGGAGAGGTCCTGTCCCATGGCTAGTGCAGTTGCTAGATCTCACTCCTCTGGATATTTTTTTCCTATGGGGAGTATATTTAGTCATTGTTCTATGAAACCCATACAATCTGATGCGGTACTGTTTGCCATGATCCAAGCTGCCCGTCCCCTTATAAAAGAGATGCCAGGGATATTTGAAAGACTGCAGCCAAATTTCATGCACTATTATAATGGCCATATTGAGAATGTTGATCGCCACCTTGAACATTGCTCTGAGCTGTAAGTTGCTTATGAATTAAAAAGTTGTTTGCTCTGAAAACAAAAGCAGCTTACAAAAACGTTTCTCACATGAATTACTTGTTCAAGGTCTCATGGTACCTGAAGTATCACTGATTTCCTATCTCAAACTGTAAGAGTTTGACCCTAAAAGTTTGAGACACCTATATGTCTCAATGAATGAAGTCAAAAACAAATTAGAAATGCTTATTTTATGAATGCCCTATTTTGTTTCTTTTTACAGTAAGAATTTTTAAATGTTAAAACATTTGCTAATCAATATTATTAAGTTTTGACTTACCCCTGTTGAAACCTTATTGCAGTCTGTTGAAGAGCTGTTAGATGAAATTGTGTTATTCTAAAGTCATTAATACATAAAATATCAATATACTCAAATAATTAGCCTGTTGTTCAAAGTGTAGATATAAAATATTTTCCATTTCATTTTACCTACCTTGGATGACTGATCAGAGTCTTCTTTTAAAATATCGTGAGCAGCGCTCAGCATAATGACATAAGCATAATTATTACATAAACCAAGTAACCTAATAAAACATTTATTTATAGGATTAAAATTAGAAGATGTCACTTAGATTCAGTATAGGAAATAAATATAATTCTAAGTGTTCAAAATAAACAACCCCAAAAAGCATAGGAATATACATTGATGCCATGTATATCCAATACTCTTCATAGTAACAAGCAAGTCTCACATTTAGGTTATATAAAACAAGTATATTTAGGACTTGTCTACACAAGTTGAACACATATGAACATACATAAATGCACAGATGAAAATATGCGTGTGCAAATTTAAGGGTGGTTGAAAAGTTAATATCCCTTAAATTACTTGATAACTACACTACTGTTTATAAAAATCGCAACACCCTGATGGAATGGTCTAATCCATATGCAATTTGCAATATTTGCATACAATGGGTCAGAGTATAAATGATTAGATTTTCAGAGTAATTGCTTGAAAGAACACCATGCCTCGACGACGACGAAGGGTACCATATCAACAGCTGACAGACTTTGAAAGAGGACGCATAATTGGTCTGCGTGAAGCGGGATGGTCGTATCGTGACATTGCTGCTCGTGTAGGACATAATGCAACGACAATTATGCGTGCATGGAGGCAGTGGAGCGAAGAGAACAGGGCACACCGAAGACCAGGCTCAGGAAGACCCAGCATGACGACACCACGAGATGACAGACACCTCTATCGCATGTGTTAGCACAACAGTGGGGTGCTACAGTAGGCAGGACAATGTCTGCTAGCACTGTACGACGCCGTTTGATTTCCAGAGGATTGATGGCACGAGTACCATTGTTGCGGATTCCTTTGACTCAAAACCACCGGCGCCTCAGGTTGCAATGGGCCCATCAACACCAACAGTGGCAAGCTGAATGGCAACAAGTTGTGTTTTCGGATGAGTCAAGGTTTAACTTGCAGCACCATGATGGCAGGATACGAGTCAGAAGACATCGTGGCAAGCGCGACCTTCCAGAATGCATCCTGCAGCGTCATTCAGGACAAACACCAGGGGTGATGGTGTGGGGTGCAATCAGTTACCATGGCCATTCCCGTCTGATCAGAATCCATGGCAATCTGAACAGTGACCGGTACATCAGGGAAGTTGTGCAACCCGAGGTCATCCCCTTCCTGCAGAACCTTCCAGGCGCTGTATTCCAACAGGACAATGCCCGACCGCATGTGGCCAGAAATGTCCTCGCCTTTTTCCAAGCACATCAGACGCCCTTGTTCCCCTGGCCTGCTCGTTCACCAGACATGACCCCAATCGAACATGTGTGGGACAGGGTTGCTCATCGATTGGCTCGTCAGACTCCTGCAGCAGCAACTGTGGATGAACTGTATACCCGTGTGGACAGAGCATGGCAGGACATTCCCCAGGCCCTTATTCAGAGCTTGTTTGACTCAATGCCACGACGTTTAGAGGCTGTAATTGCATCCCACGGTGGTTTCACCCGATACTAATGTGACAATAAAACGCATTGTATTGACCTGAAAATCTAATGGTTTCTTTTCTGACCCATGATATGCAAATGCTCCAAATTTAATGCAGATTGGGCTATTCCATCAGGGTGTTGCGATTTTTATAAACAGTAGTGTATCATAGAATTTAAAAATTTGTTTATGCCAACAAATAGGAAGTCATGGGTGATAACTATCTGTAAGGACATATGCCATGATTCCAATGATTCTAATAATGCAAATTAGGACATATGCAAAAATTTCCTATAAACTGTAACAGAGGGACATTTCATTTCTAATTATAAACTTGTTCCTCATTCAATTATGAACACAATAAAATAAAAAAATAAAATAAAATGCATCATAATCAGATGCACATATCACTCAAAAATGGAAACACACAGGCTACAAAGCGAGCAAAAACTAATTAAGGATGCAAACAAAATGTCTTCCACAAGCCCAAAAACACAGTTGAACAGGAAGATGGCACTGTTGTGAAAACCTCCAGAAATATGCAAAAGTGGATGGGCATATGACATGATTTGCGTGTAGAAATTTCTGAAATTTGCAGATTTGTAGTTTCCAACTCTATTTACCTCGTTACTCCAGTTTCTAGCTCAATATATGCTTACATAATTTTGCGGTTTAATGTAATATTTATTTAAATTTAATGAATTTAGTAAATGTATTAAAATTTTAATTTTTTTTATTATTACAGTATAACAACCATTGTTATAATTGTCATATTACTATATATCATCTAAGGTAAAAATCAGAAAATATATTAACTTGCACACACAAACATGATCAGGACAAAACCTACAATGGAATAGGCCTTCAGCGTTACCACCTATGTTCACCAAACGGCAGTCAATGGTCTGATTATGCATGAATAAAAGTGCCTATTTCATGCTTGAGTGTTTCTGCTATACAAATGCAGACAAGTCAAAAATACCTTCACATTCAGATTTGACAATTCATCTCTGAGATCATGGAAAAATAAAACCTTTTGAAGAAACAGATTAAACTAGCTCATCCTGTGAAATAATAATGTTACTATTAAAAAATTTTTTACAAACCAGAATCCTATGAGATTTCGATAACGACTATAGTTAATTTCCGGTATTGCATGCCGATTTATTGGAGGATCTTAATAATAAAGAAAGGAAAAAAAAAACAAATGAATACTTTGAATAAAAGTAAATCAAATAAAGTTTAATATACACAAAGACTATTATGTTTTTGCTTGAATAAGCTAAATGAGATTGTAAGATTATGAAATCATATTTTTTAAAGATGCAGTGAACTGGATCCTGTGTTGCTATAAGAAATTTTTGTGAAGATTTCAGTCAGAAAATTTGACAAAATAAGCACCTATAAAAACACCAGCAGTCACAAAAATAACCATGCACGCAATTGAGTCACTGCACAAATATTTTATACACAATACTTTTTGGTGGCATCCTGTGTAGTGTACACTCCCATAGTGATGCCCTGATAGCAGATAGCAAATGGAAACAAGAGTGGAAGAAATTTAATCCAATGATCTGCCCAAGCCTTTTTTAGGAGTAGAAAGAAAATGAATGAAGTTCTGAGGCAATGAAAAAAGCACTGGGTGGACCACATGAAATATCTTTCTAAAATTTAAATCAAAGACGTTCTTCTATGCTATACTGATTTATTCACATACAGTAATGGCCATTTTGATATCATCAAAGAGAAAGGGAACTTTTACGTAGAAGACACAGGGCCAGAAATATTACCGATTGGCCCATAAGCAAAAATCATTAATGGGTTTGTAAAGAAGAAAAGATGACTAACAGGCCCGGACCAGGATAACTTTGTGGCTCAGGCAGGCTTCATGTTGGATACATGTAAGTCCCAGTTTTTGAGCCCCGAAACGTTAGTTATGTGGTACCCATTCCTTAGGCACCCCCAGGCAGCTGCCTGGTCAGTCCGCCCCTTAAAATGGTACAGTAAAGTCCTGATTATAAGACACAGAGGGGTGTGCCTCGTGTTGGATAAATGAAATTTATTTTATTTATTTTATTTTATTTAATTATTTAGAATCCAATATGTCCATCCAGAGCCTGTATGGCCTGAGGCCGGCAAGTTGGGTCCCTGGATGGACCTGGATTAACGACTGCTGTATGATGGTCACAGCAGCCGGAGGGGGGGGGGGTGATGATCGTGAGTCGCTGATGGGTCACTCATCCAGTGACTAGCCGTGCCTGGTGTTGCTTAACTTCACAGAAGTTGTGTTTCAGTGAAAGCCCACCAGGCCACGGCCTCCCCCTAATAACCCCTTAATTTTTCAGTTTTATTTATGGAAACACATTATGTATTATTTTAAACATATTTATTTTAAGGTATTTTGAATTTAACTCCTAAATGCATCTTGTTGCATATCTGCAACAACAGAAAGAAAAAAATTTCCATAGCTACTAGTGAGAATTAAATGAACTACAGGGTGGGCCATAAGTCCCTTACCACCCCTTGTACAATTCGTGTTTGTAGAAATTGACGGACAATTGCCATGTGGGGACATATTAGGTGTAGGGAGAAGTCATATGGTGCAGGTGACCGGGATGGCGCCCATCTTGATGCACCGTAGGGTTTTAAATGGTCATGGGGCACATGATTTCGGGCTAGAATTTCCCAAGGCAAACATCTTAATTCGTTCAACAGTTTTAGCACATGGTGTTGCATATACGGGGTTGTGCATAACCTTTTGCTAGAGGGCTGCGACTTAAACCGCAGCGTTGTAGCACACTCTTATGACGCTTCGGCAGAGAGTAGTTCATTGTGCGTCTATTGGTATCAAACAAATTTGGCTGGTTTAATAAATGACAGCGAAGAGCAGCGTTTCATGGATAGAGTTCGTGCAAATGCATATCGAGAGGCAATGGAAGCAGGTGCGTCTTTTATTAATCGCAAATGGGTTGCGAACAAGTTAAACCGATCGGATAGATGGGTGACGGACAATTGGAAGAAAGGTTATGATAACTGCCATGCCGAATTTGCTGAGGGTAGGCCCGAGAAATTATCACAGGAAAGCAAAAACATCATTGCTAATAACAGTGGCAAAAGACGTCGCAGCTGGGTCAACGTTGCACAAGAAATTAAAGCCGAAACGGATGCGTGCTGTTCGAGAAGCAGGTGGTGGCCACACTAAATATTGATGTGATAAAAGCAGAAATAAACGTACTTTTTGATTATCAACCGCAGAACATTCCACTTAGTTTTGTTTATTTTCCAGACCCCTAGCAAAAGGTTATGCACAACCCTGTACTGCCTGCAAAAATTCTGTTTTGGGGAGGATAAAATTAAACATAGAATTTTTCTACTATTGTTCCTATGTTTTGTGTCCAATACTAACACTGAATATAATTTTTAAACCATGAATAAAAAAATCATGCATTTAAGAGTTAATTACGTTTGTAAAACAGTCATTTGTTAGAAAAGTAATGCAATGTACATATCTTTACAATTGAAAAGAAATAATTACCTAAGGTTGTTTGGAGAAATTTGGAATACAGTATCTATTTAGGTCACTAAATGTCATATAGAAAGAATACAAATCAGGTTGACTGGAAGTTAGATCTCCATTCAAATGGATGAGTAAAGTTGCTATTAAACGTACAGTCACTTCTATATAGGGTGCCTTTTCATTTCATTCTTTATTGTTCAATTTACGTATTTCTTTCACAAATATTTTATAGACAATCCATTTAGGTGTCATCCAGTATGGTCTACACTCCCATATAGTGCAACAGACAAGTCATGAGAATCACTCCTCCTGTGTGGCCTTGAGGTTGGCTAAGTTCATCAGCCAACCAGCAGCTGCTTTAGCCTCATTGCACAGGTCCTTTAGCTAATAGCTACTTATAAGAATGGGTATTTGGTCTGTACGTTTATCTGTCTGATGTTTGCACGATAACTTGAAAATTAACTTTTTCAAATTCTGTTTCAACAATATAATCATCAAGAATTTACTGAGCTCTGTCAACTTTTTAGGCTTTGTCGTGGACCTGTTAAAGTCGATTGCACGTGCTCTAACACGTGATTTTTAAGAATACAAAGATAATAGCCGATTTGTAGTGGAGTATTACTATTATTTTCTGTTTATCATTAAATGTTGACATGGCCACACAGAATTGACGATCACTTTGTCGCAGCTAAAGCTCTTTCTTGGAATGTTGCAAGACTTTATTTATCGTTTATATTTCCTGTTTAACTCCACCCAGGACACCGTATGGCGGACTGGCCAGTCCCAAGCCTGGATAAAGGAGGAGGGTTAGCATCAGGAAGGGCATCCGGCTGTAAAATACCCTGCCAAGCCTTTATGATGAGTGGTATCCATGTTTATATTTCCTGTTTAAAATGCACTTTGTTCAACATTTGCTCAAGCAACATGGCAAATAAGAAATTATTACAATTCTTCTGAGAAAATTAATTTTGCATTAATTGCAAAAACAGCAACCACAGAAAGAGGCTAAATTTTAGTCCAGCTGGTTTATATGGTAACGTAGTGATTGAAAGTTCTCACGATTCACTGGTTGGAGGATAGTGGTGCTCATGCTATTAGCAGATGGAAACAAGAGTGGAAGAAAATCAATCCAATGATATTCCCAAGCCTTTTTTTAACAGTATAAAGATAATGAATGAAATTCTGAGGCAATGAAAAAAAGCACTGGATGGACCACAAGACATAAGATACATTATTCGAATAATTTCTTAACAGGACAATGCAATGCAGCATTTAGAATGTTTTTGTGATCGTCAACAATTTTTAATATTCTCGCAGTACTGTGTTGGAAAAAACGGATCAGTTAAGCGAATGTTGGATAATCAGGACCAGTGGCATAGCGAGGGTAAATGGTGCCTAGGGAATGGTATTCATTCTTTCGCCCCGTGTGATCATACTTCGTCTTCGCAGCACCCCCTCCCCCCAGGAAGGGGTATAAAACCGGCCACCGGGGAACCAGCCCCCCCCCCCCCTTCCTCCCCTGATGCTATGCTACTGATCGGGACTACTGTACTGATGACTTAGCCAATAAATACACTGAATGATCATATGAAAGTGGACACCACTAAAAGTGTACTGTTCCTTGCTTTACATAAAAACCACATGTTGAGAGTCGTAATAAAGAGGCCACTGTAGATGAAGTTTTCTATTCTTTCTGGAAATTAGGGTTTTCATATTGGCATGCAACTGTGGATTTGATCCACTTCTATTTCCAATGCTTGGTTCTGCCAGATATGGGTCGGGAAGAGCCTTGGTTAAAACCATTTGTCAACTGTTTCACAGTGGATGTCCGGTTAAGCTAAAAAAGTTGTTTTAAATTAGTGATTGATTGTCATTCAGATACCCTATTTAGATAAAGACTGTGGATCATTTTTGGAATTATTGAATACTCTGGATATCGCATTTTTTGAGAATCTAGTCAGCTGTCTTAATTGTGAGTCCAGCTAGATGAGTACCAACAACGAGTCCTTTTTTGAGTCAGTTAGGTCCTTCTATTTCCTCATGCTGATCAAGTTCAATGATTAGACTCAACAGTCCTTCCTAAATAGGTTATACTACTACGATCAATAAGTTCGGAGACTGTGGTGATATTTCCAATCAGGCTTGGAGGGAAAGGGGAACTATTTGACCATGGTGTAGAGGCAAATATGATGCAAGACATGTTAAGGAGGAAACAGCTCCGCAGGACAATGTGTGTCAGTGAACTGTTATTATTTGCTTTCATTGGAAAGGCATGGTATATTACGAGTTTGTACTAGAAGGGACAACAGTGAACAAGGAGAGATACACACAAAGCCTGTCTTGCCTTTGTGATGCTGTCTGCTGGAAACTCCCCGAAATCAAAGAACGCCATTTCAAGAGTGCATCTGAGGTTCAGGAAGCAGCAATGGGTGTCCTGAAGACCATCTTCAAAGGCTTCCAGGAATGTTTTTACCAATGATACTCGCGTTGCAGAAGTGCATAGTTGCGAAGGGTGGTACTTTGAATGTGGTGGTGTGTAAATACATCACATCCGTCAGGAAGGCCAGTCTCCAAAGTTATTGATCGTAATAGTAAGTACTTATTTGAATTATATGATTACATGAATAGAAAAGGATTAAAAGAAAATTTATGTATGTTTCACAGATGTTTCTAATTCATTGGCTGGTGTGTGTAAATTTACTCTTGTATTATTTATTTATTGTTTAATTTTGTTACTATTCTGATATTTGTGTTAAAATATTCATTCGTTTTCAGTTTTATTATTCACAACTGGTTTACTTATTATATTATTTTTATTTTGCATTATTACACATAATTTGAAAGGGTGAGAATGATATACAGAGGGTTGCTCCAGTTAAGCTCGGTCGACTTTGGGTGTCATTGTTTACGATGTAAATCCTTTCCTCCATTATCTATTGTGCTCTATGTGATGGCCCCGGTTATAGACCATCGCCTTGCATCGCAGTTTCCATTGCAGAGGGCTATGGCACAGCACCGGACGTGGAATGTTAGCCCACACCTCCTGACACACTTTCCAAAGGCCTTCAACAGTGGTGGGCACCTGGAAGCAAGACCTCGTTTTAAGAGACCAAAGCCGCAGAAATCCATTGGTGAGGCATCCAGGTGTATCCAAGCTTCGTCTAGGGTTACCACCCGCTGCCATTTATCTCCCGCCAGGTAGCGCTCATACAGTTTTCTGGCATTGGTGAACCTCTCCCTGATGTGCCCTTCTCTCGATGCGTGTCCTCTTGCTTTATGACGCCGTTCTAATGCTAGGTTGTTGTGGATGATGCGCCAGACGGTGCCTTTGGATGTCCCTACGTGGCTGGCAATGCTCCTTTGGGTTTGGGGGTTTTCTTTGGTGACTGCTGCCTTGACATGTTTTATGGTAGCTGATGTGCAACTGGGCTGCGCTCGCTTCCGGATCAGTTTTTTTGAAGCTTGGGCTTCAGGTGGGAATCCATTTTTGTGTAGTTGGATAATACGACCCACACACGACTTGCTGATGGACAGACCCTTTTTTACATGCTTCCACTATCATTGATTGACTGTACTTGGCATCTTAAAGTCCAATAATGTACCCTTGCCATAAATCCGCAATCTTAGATGCCATTCTTGAATATATTGAAATTCTGCTTATGTATTCATAGATTCAAACCGCAAACGTACACGGAACACGCAGGTGAGTTTAACTGTCTTCTCACCCACAGAAATAGGAATGGCCCAAAGTCGACCAAGCATAACTGGGGCAACCCTCCATAATCCAAAACCACAAAGAGAAAAGTTTTCAGGAGAGCATGTTGAAAGTTTAAAATAACACATAAATGTTGTAAGTAATCTTATGCTGCCAGTATTTAATTCTTTTATGTGCTGAGTAAATCTTAGAATCTTTTAGTAATAACTTCTTCTTATATCAGGGTTTGCATTTACTCTCAATTTAGCATCAAGTGGGCATTTTTGCTAAAAATTGACTCATTAAAATTTGAATATCATTGGACATATCTTTTTCACCACATTTTAACCTCATTTCATTTTATCCTGTGCTGTCTTGTTTAAATTTCTAATTAATTATTAAAGTTGTTGATGCATGTAAAATTATGGACATTAAAAAAATCTAAAATTTGACTTGCAGTTTTCAGGCTGAGGAGTCAAATTGACTTGTAGATTTTTGGTCTTAAGAGCAAACCCTGTTATATGTAGAAAATGACTCGTCCAAAAAAGCAATTTTTGTTAGAAGTGTGGCTTTGAACTTTCACACTCTCACCCCTTCATTTATTTTTATTGTATGATTCTTGTTATCATTGTATTTGACTTAGTCATCCTCTCCCGTTTACAGATCGTTGTATCTTCGCCTTTGCCTGTAACCCAATAAATAATGTTTCTGGTGATTCGAAGACAGACAATTTTCACTGATTGGACAGTGCCTCCTGTAAGTAAGCCCTCCTGTCAGCCTGTCTCTACTTCTGTTTTCTCTCCATCTTGGAGATTTAGTAAAGGGCAAAGGCAAATATCTATGTTGCAGAGGGATTTAAATCTGTGACTCAAGTATCTCGAGACTACTGAAACCTCCGCCCCAGCGCTCTTGGCCACCGAGTTGCCTGATGGCTAATTGTGTAAATACAAAAACAGCTATCACTCAACTATAGTGCCCGGCACGAAAGAAAAAGGAAACTGCCGCTTGCGTAAATGAATAAACACTCATTCAACTACTCAAAAACGGAAAGGAAACAGGGCATTACTTATTACTGATGCCAGGAATAAGTAATACCCCGTTTCTTGTTCGTTTCTGACTTTGAACGAGGTTTTTTTCATTTACGCATGCGCCAGTTTCCTTTTTCTTTCGTGCCGGGCACCATAATTCAGTATCCCTTATAGTGCATTATTATCTAAGACCTTCTCCACCATTTTCTAGCGTTCTATTTAATTAGCTGGATAGTCAGTAAAACCAGCTGATCTAAGAACACTGCAACCAATTTGGGGTGAAATTATTATTATTATTATTATTATTATTATTATTATTATTATTATTATTATTATTATTATATAAGCATTACCAAAGGAATAAACAAGGTAAAAGGATGAACGAATGACGTAAAACGTCTCCGTCAATATTAAACACTCAAAAACCAAAAGTAGATAGCATGATAGGCAATCGAGTGCTGAAGTCGCTTGATTCGTCTCCTAAAATGAGCACACGTGACTGGACACCTTGGAGATTCACATATTATTGGTATACTGCGAAGCTCTATTACAATTTTGAATACTGAACAAAATATTCAACATACTTTGGTCACATCTTTCCCATTTTGGATTCTTAATAATGAACTTAGATTGATTTTTGTTAATAAAAATATTTTAGGGTTATTTAAAAGAAAACGTTTTGTTTATCATTTAATAAGAATGGTCAGTATGCTTAAATCATTAAAAAGTCTCAAATTTCAAATTTGGTTGGCATCAGTCCAGCTATTTCGCAGCAGAGAAACAGATAAAAGGTTACCATTTTAAGATAAAGATGAAGACAGGTGCCCTCTTTCTTCCCTAACCATCATCCTGCTATGAATTTAACATGGTAACAGTTCTAAACAATCAATAATCAATTAATGTTATTTTTAGATCTTCTCTATTAAGAATTTCAGGCAATTTTAACTCGTGGGGGCCTGTGCCATGTTGAGGTTCAATTGCTATGGGTATGGTTACAAGGACCAGCTTTTACTGTGACAATTTAGCTCATGAAAATATGCTCTAAGGTACCGTAATTCATAGAAGTGTTGACACAGATTAACAATTAAAGTTTAATAATTGCTGCTGCAGACTTTCAGTAACCACAGATAACCACGTGTTTTTTTGTCTATTTTTTCAGGAGGGCTCACAAAAAGCTCTAGCCTCTTGATATTGTTGTAATTAGCCATTCAAGGCCAGAATCGATCAGCACAACTTTTTAAAGTTGTAAAACACAGTCGAACCTTGTTATAAGGATATCCTCGGAACCAGAAGAAAATATCCTTATAAGTGGAGTATCCTTATATCAGGGATCCTTATATCGAGGGTTGACTGTACAATATTTTATAAACAGTAAAATTGTTTTGGAAAAAAAAAATAAGGTAATTTGTTATTAATCGAGTACTTATTTGACAACTCATATGGTTTATTTTTGATCAAGGAGGAAGAGACAAGCATGCAGACTATCAAACTTTTACGGACTAACATCCATGTAATTGCAAAACCAAGGTGGAGCCAGAAAATGTGGATGCTGAAGACAAATGTTGAAAGAAAAGGACCACTAATTCCACTAAATAGCTTAATAACTGTATGCGCATTCCGTCAACTTGGCGAAAATACAAGGATGAAGTAGAACAGGCTAATTATACAAAACTGGTCACATAAATTAGAGTGTTCTACTTCATCCTTGTATTTTTGCCAAGCTGACGAAATGCGCATACAGTTATTAAAATATTAATTTGGAATTAATGTTTTCCTTTCAACATTTATCCAAGTAATTTTTTAAAAGGATTTTTTTTTTTGCATGGTGCAGGCTATTAAGTACTTTCATCCATCCCTGGTACTGCATCATAACTACTGTGAATTACGGTACATTCTGACTCAGGAATCCCTCAGAGAGGCAGCATGATAAGGCTATCAAAACTTGAAGCAATTAAAAAAAAAAAAAAAAAAATAGGGCTAGATTGACAAATGTCAACAGATCAGTTGTATACAGGGTGTCGACAAACTCTGTGTACAAACTTTTAGGGATGGTAAAGGATTTTATTTTGAATATATTTTGCCAATAAAATGGGGGTTGCAAATGAATCCTTGATACATAAAAAAAATTGTCAATACATACATGCGTTCAATGGCTGGCTGAGACTTCCTCATAATATTGTCTCTCTCATTAATGTATTTCCTGAAAATGGAGAAATTAGAAAACTTGATACTGATAGTCACGACGTTCTTAATAACCAAATATTACATGTTTGTAAAATTACAGATGATGTTCATACTGTTGATTATGAGCCATTAATCTTTTAGATTTCTTCTTCTAGGGACATCTGAAGAACGTGATGTACGATGCTACTGCGGATTCGGAAGAGGAGCTAGCATATAATAGCTTCAAGTGACGATGTAAGAGACAACGCAGGGATTTTTGGTCATGTCATAAATTCATTGACAATACAATGCGGGGCATGCATGTTGCTCATTGAATATATGATGTGTGACAATTTTTTTATGCATCAAGGATTCATTTGCAACCCCCAGTTTATTGGCTAAATATACTCAAAATAATATCCTCTATCACCCCTAAAAGTTTCTACACAGATTTCGTAAACATCCTGAATATAAATCTTGTATATTCTGTACTGGGTGCTCATAATTAGCAGCCTGTCGTTTTGAGATTTATTTTTTTTTCTTAAATTGAATTTCTTAAAAATCCAAAATTCTAGTAAGTCATTGGGCATTACATTTACAAAACATGATAGTTGGTACATGGTTGGGTTAGAAAGAGATGCCTGTCTTGCACTTAAACCCACTGTAACTTTTCATTGAGTTTTGGAAAACAAAAAAAACAAAATAAAGCTATGAAGTTAATGTATGTCAATGGGAGTCAAACCCAAGAATTAACGTGCTAAGAAAGGCGCCCCCCCCCCCCCTCCATGTTTTCAGATATTGATGTTAATGCTCCATCAGATGGTTTGAAACTTTGATCTTTCTTGGAATAGAATTGTAGGAATGAAATAATTTTAAAACGCTTTTTTTTTTTTTAATTTAAAATATGAACAAAATATACTGTTATTTCAAGTTATATTACCTTTTTCTAGATTGGAATCATTTCTTCCATTTATTTTATAAGTTTTAGAAGAAGTAGAGAAAAAAGTTTTGGACAATTTACCAATTTTCATGTCACCTGTTAGCACATTCGTGTAAGAAAATTTCGAGCAAGGAAAAGAGAATAATCATTCTTTGCAGGCCTTTTATCATTTCCATTGATAATGACATAAAAAAAGAGGCAATTAACTCGATATCAAGTACATGTTTTTAATTGGCTTGATAGTTATTAAAACAAAAAAAATTAATTTTCAATGAGAATAACAACAACATGAAAAATGATCCTTATATCCTCATACTATTTTGGCCGTTCTTTTCCCCACTTTGGAACTAACAAAACTCGACTAAGGCATGACCTTAGTGAAGAGCTAAATTTATTAAAAAATGTATGTTTATCTGATTTATTGCACTATTTTTAAATCACGTATGTATGTTTATTCAATTTTTACAGACGACATCCGATGGAGCGCCGCTCGATCCAGCATCTGAGATTATCATTTAAACTTTTTAATTTTTTTTTTTTTTTTCCTTGCTGCAAGCTTCGATTCAACAAATTAATGATTACTTCGAAATTTTCGTTTATATGTGTTTGCAGAAGGCAATGTAGACTTGTCGCGCTTTTCACAAACTACAATAGCGTAGCTTTGAGATGCGATAGTAAATAACGCAAGTTGTTTCCCTTTTCACGAAAATGGCTGGATGGACTAGACCAGGTATAGAAATTTGAACTCAAGTTGTCTTTTTTCGACTCCTATAAATATAGAGACAATATTATTTACCTCTAGTTCGCCTGTCTAAGTCTTGGTATACTTGTCTAAGACAGTTCATTATTATTTATAGCGAATTTATAAATTTAAACCATGTCTCCCCGTGTGTTGTCAGTATGTTGACGCTGCATAATAAATAAATGATTCACTGTAACATGATTTGTACCAGACTCTCTAGATTATATGGCTTCCTTCAAATCGCATGTACATATATAAGTCTGTATATATTTCGTTCCGTATTAAATAATGGAACGATTGAACAATTAAAGTGAACTAGCCATTAACTGTAATTTGGATGGCAACAAATGTCTGGTTCCATTAACTGCTAAATCGTGTTATTTTTTTCGAGGAAGTAATCAATGTATTGTAATGGAGTATTTAGGAGAAAGGGGATTTTTTTTTTCTCTATAAAGTTGAATGCGATTTATTTTAAATTAATTTATTTACTAATTTATTTTACAAAGGTTTAAACGACGACGAACTGGAGAAACAGAACCAAGCTGCTGCAGAAAATTTAGCTCATAAAGTATCAAGACTTAAGTCTGTAAGTAAAGCTTAAATAATTCCTTAGCATAAATTTTCTTATATTAGAATATAATCATGCTAGTTAAAAAAAAAAAAAAAAGAAGAAGAAGAAGAAGAAAAAGACCTGAAGGTTAAAATTAAAAGCTTTTTGCAAAATTAGTAAAAAGCCTACTTAGAAGGTGGGAAGAAATGACTATAAAGAAATATTAAAATTGAGATTTTGGCTTTTAAAGATTAACCTTGGAATGGTAACCATATGTCAGTGTGACATATACAAGCGAATTAATCACTTATTACCGCCTAACAGTAACAACTACACCCCCACCCCTCTAGCAGTGCTTCTAGCAGCTATTTTTATATATCCATTTATTTCCATAATCCATCAATAAGTGTCCATAGTCATTAACAATCAAATTTTTGAGAAGCTAGTGCAACCAGGGATGGATGGAAACACTTCATTTGCATATCATCTCATTTTAAACTTTCTGAAAAATTATTTTGGAACAAAACAAATTCAAAATGTACCCTGAATACCATAAAATAATGGAGTATGTAAAGAAAAGTCTAAAGGTCCTTGTAAATACTGTAGTTTTTGACCATACACGAAGAAAAAGATAAAAATTATTTGTAGAAAATACAGCAAAATGATTTGAGGTGGACATCATAAAAAAAGCGCAGTTTGAACTGTTGAAGGAAATAACACTTGATATCCCATTTTTTTTTTATTTTAGTTTTTATTAGTTTATGTTAGCCTTATTTTGTTAGTATTGATTATGACATTATTGTGTTATTGTATTTTAATACAAATAAAAATTTTCAGGTTATTGTACCAAACAACTACTCCGAATTTCATTGTAAAATAAAATAAATCTATTGATGAAAAAAGACCAATAAATAAATAAAAATAGTTTAAAAGCATAAATAAACGAGAAGAAGAAAAAAAAACAAGCCTATTTGACATATCATTGCCAATACTGTGTATGGAATGGGGTTATAGTTCTAGGGTTAACTAACATACACACTTTGTAATAAATCTAAAGGCCTAAGATCAAAATTTGACATACTCTATTTTGCGAATAAAAACCCCAAGACCTCAAAAACTCAAAAATTAATTTTCTTACATGACTTTGCAATGTCACTGTCATAATCAGTAGAACGCTGTGGCTTAACTGTGGTTAACAAATCAAGCATTTTCCATTAGCATTGCATCCAAAAGAAATGATGGTTACCAAGCAAAATGACTGTTAGCAAAATTACGATGGATGCAGAACGCTCGGTATGTTATATTTGTACACATGGCAGTTACATTTAGCCTTTCTCAAGTCTGAAAAACCGTCTCCCCAAAAGTATATAAGAGCTTTGGTTTCCTCATCAGACGACTTGCTGCTGCACTTTGCTCGTTTCTTGGTGCTAAACAACATTTGATGTCACTCACATTCCAGACCAGTCGTGGAAGAGAGTCTACCAGTCCCCAGAACACATCCACAGGCACTGCAAGCCATACCACCTCCACTGCACTCCATAACTATGCTGCATTTGCCAGTTGTGTTAGTGACGACCTGACATCGATCGATGACATCCCAGAAATGTTCAATGGGATTGCAATCTGGGGAACGTGGAGGCCAAATCGTTATCGTGAAGTCAATAGCATGTTCCTCCAGCCACCGTCGTGTCACAAGGGCTGTGTGTGGAGGTGCATTATCTTGCTGAAAGATGCCGTCTCCCGCAGGGTAAAAACAGTTCATGAAGGGGTGCAGGTGGTCCCCAAGCAGATCGACATAGGAAGTAGCACGCAGAGTGGAGGTCAGGTGCACCAATGGACCCATTGCATGCCACGAGAAAACACCCCAGACCCGTATGGAGGCTTCTCCTGCCTGAGTGGTCCCCTCCTGACAAGCGGGGTCATGGCTTCGTGTGCCCTGCGCCAGACACAGACAGACCATCGGCCCGATACAGCTGAAACCCTGACTCGTCGGACCAGGCAACCCTTCTCAAGTCCTCAGTGGTCCAATGTCGATGTTGGTTGGTCCAGGCTAGGCATTACCGACAATGTGCAGCTGCCGTCATGGCCTCCTGCTCCCAAAGCCTGCAGCTGCCAAGGTTCGCCGAATTGTCGTCACTGACAAAGTTGTGGGATGTCCCTGGTTGTACCGCATGGTGATTTGGTCTGCTGTTGCCCTTCGGTCAGCAGTTGCAAGCCGGGTGACCCAGCGAACACCTCTGGCGCCAATGAGGCGTGGACGGCCCGTCCGCTGTCAGACATGGGTTGTAACCCCCCGTGGAGTGTACTCTCATTAGACATTTGCAACGGTTGTGAGGGAAAATTGCAGGGTGTTGGCTGCATCTGATATTGAGGCACCCATCCGTCTGGGACCAACAACCATCCCCCATTCAAATGTGAATAGCTCTCGGCGTGCTGCATTACAATGATTGTGTGATATCAAGGAGTCCTGTGCACCTGCATTCCGAGAATGAAAGCAGCGGGATCTGTCTCATTATGGACAGGGAACCTGATTGGAAGGGTGTGCCATGACTTTTGATGAGTGTTTAGGAATAATCTAAAATAGGGGGATAAACTGCAGGGGATGGTTCTCCATAACAAAACAATGGAAATATGATCAGAACTACTTGGTTGATGAGTTATTTCATTGCAAAGACACAAAGCCAGACTACAATGAAAATAAATATTATCTATTTGTAGTATGTAGTTTGCACAATACCACAATGTGATAACCTCACAAGTCAGAATAAATTTTCCTGTGCCTGCATTGACAGACCCTATCATAGACACACCATCTTCACATTTGCACTAGCTGTTGTATATGCATGAGCTATTATCTTAGAAGTGTCCTCACGGATAGAAGTCCAGTGGATTGAGATCAAGTGACTGGGCAAGCCATGGAATTGGTCCATCCCTCTCTATGCATAGGTCGTGGTAGATGTTAATGAGTGTCTCCTGAACGCTGGCTGAAATGTGCGGGAGCACCATCATGCATAAACCCCATTTCTTGCTCTAATGTCCAGGGGCACCATCTCAAGAAGGTTTGGAAGCATCTTAATGATGAACCAGTGCTTCCGCTAGCCTATTTTAGGAGGGCGCTGCGCCCTGTCACGAGAGTAGTGCGCTTATTCCCAAAAACAGTGCTTTTTCGCGAAAATAGTGCTTATCAATTTGCTCTTGCTCTTCCATGTGTCCTTCCACGTGATTTCACAAAACAGAAAGCACACAATTAGGCTTAGCCCTGCCCCTGCCCCATGAGATGCCTTGACACTGCATGATGTGCCCTCTTGCTGCAGTTGACACCCTGCCCTCTGTCAATTTTAGTGGGAGCACTGTGAACGCCATGTAAGATATGCTGGAAGAACATATTGTGTGATCAGCCAGTCGCATACAATACCAAACCACACGTTGATCTTGAATTGCTGATGGTGTTGATCCATCACTGTACCACATGGATTTTCCATGGCCCTGCAGATATGGATTGTGGAAATTAGTGATACATTGTAGTCTTTGTAGTGGACTAATTGTCATCAAACAAGCACTTCTGGTCATCTGTATATTCCCATTTTTACTTGTCTTGGTGTGGGGAACCAGCCCCTATAGTTTGTCTCCCTATTTTAGATTCACCCTGTATATTTATAGATCATGTTCTACAAGAAGCATGTCAGTTAATTGCTGTTAAATATGATGTTTATATCTTGACGAAAATGGAAAACTCAAAACATTTAGCATATTTAATAAATTATATGTACAGTCTGGTGCAAAAAGGGTTTTACCTAGGTCAAAGTTGTTCGGCTTCCTTACAATACTTCAATCCAATGAGATTGCTTTTTCCAGGTGTCCAGTCGAACACGCTTACTATAGGACAGTTCCATTAAGTTTTATCTTAGCATCGGGGGTAGGCAAGTTTTACGTCATGTGCTCAACTATGTTGACAAAAAGATTATTTTGGCTGTTCTGTTGAGAATTTTTGTTTTATTAATAATAAACTAATCTATTTGGTTAGTAATGTAACATAAATGGTGCACAGTATCGATATAATTATATGCGTAATCAAGAGATAAATTGATGCAACGCTCGTTATGGTGTGGTGCGGAAGTGACTTACAGGTGTACGTGGAAGCTATTTTCTTTTGACTGCTCGAAAGGTTACAGATCTCATTTTTTTTGTGTGTATAAAGTAATCAACGACAATTATGCCAAAACCAACCAAATAATTTATAAATTTATTATATAATTATATAGTTTAATATAGTAGAGAATATTAAATGATTTGAACAAAAGAGGATTTTTTTAAAAGTAACACTGATATTTTATTAAAAATTAATATACAGGGTGAATACAAAAGTCTGAAAACCCCCCTTTTATTTTTTGAACCAAAGCAGATATGTCAATTTTGATGAATCCAATGAATAGGAAGTTGTGGGTGGCCTATCTTATGGTGCACTTTTCATCATCCCAAATATGCAAATTAGGACACATTCAAAATTTATCTCAAAAACTGTAAGGGATAGAGAAAACAACCCAATTGCAAACTTGTTCAGCATAAAAAAACAAACAAAACAAAAAAAAAAAAATCATCCAAATCGGACCAACCAATCACCCACAATCACATGGTGAACTGTTTGTAGCTTACAAACAGTCACACTGCACAAGGAAAACTGAATGTTGATATTTCCACCATGTAAAGCATGCAAATCAAAAAATTAACATAAATTACCATACTCACATTCACTTTCATGTGGAAAAGCAAATAAAAGGCATGTTTCAGCACACAGAAGAAAGAACAATTCCAGGATGGCAACTTACACTGTTCCGGAAAGGTCAACATGATCTTCTGATTGTGGGTGATTGGTTGGTCCGATTTGGATGATTTTTTTTTTGTTTTGTTTGTTTTTTTATGCTGAACAAGTTTGCAATTGGGTTTTTTTCTCTATCCCTTACGGTTTTTGAGATAAATTTTGAATATGTCCTAATTTGCATATTTGGAATGATGAAAAGTGCACCATGGGATAGGCCACCCACAACTTCCTATTCATTGGATTCATCAAAATTGACATATCTGCTTTGGTTCAAAAAATAAAAGGGGGGTTCAGACTTTTGTATTCACCCTGTATAGAATAAAGCATGACATGACAATTAACATGAAAAGTTTTTAAACCTTCAAATAAACAGATCAAATTGCACACTTGGATGAAAAAATTATTTTAATATGTTTATGGTGTTCTTTACCTACACTGTTTAAAACTTCAATGAAATCAAAAACGTGATAATGAACAAATAAAAAATATGAATTAGGAGTTTAAATGAGTTCAGTCTCATTTTAATGGGGAAAATCGTAAAATTAATAAAAACAAAAAAATTAATAATAAATAAAGTCACCAATCTCGAAAAACGATGAAGGAACTTGTGAGATGGAAGAAAACTCAAAGGATGTAGTCTATTGCTGATGTTGTTGATAGTAGAAATAAACCCAGTCTATTGAGGATGTAGATGAAGTCTTGTGAAGATAATGTTGATAGGGGAAAATGATAATCTTGAAGGAAGTGTTGGTTTTTAAATACAGATGAAATTTTATATAAATGTTATCCCAAATATTTGGATCACCCTCTTCAAAATTTCAGTAGGCAGAAGAGTGTAATGCAGTGGTTTGGATAATTCAAATAAATATTTGGATCACCCTCTGGAGGCAGTAGGCAGAGACTTTAACGATACTGCTGTCAGCTGCTATCGCTTATTATTGTCAGGAGAGAGCACGTGACGAGCACATCCCAAGCGTATACCTGCTACCCTATTTTCATTCAGAAGGGACATGTCCATTCTAGTCTGCCTTGACTCTCAGTACAAGTACCCGATTTTGCAACCGATCAACATCCAGTAAGCTCAGCCCCTACGGTATAGGTAAAAACCTTTTTGCACCAGACTGTACAGAAAATTGCTTATTTAAACTCAGATGCTTGTCCAGTTAATTGTTTCTTTTAATTTTTGCATTATGGTTGGCTGTGGATTTTTTTTTTTATAAATAAGAAAAACTTTGTATTTTGCATATTCTGTTGGTTTTTTAAAGTGGATTTTTTAAACTATTTTATTTTTCTCAGCTGGCCTATGATGTTGAAAGCGAGACGAAAGAGCATAATCACTTACTCGATGGCTTGGTAAGTGTTCTCCAAAGATATTTGACATTGATAACCTGTTGCTTATACAGTATTACAGTATTTGTAGAAACTTTGTATAAAAACTGACATCTAATTATTTATTAAACTCCTCTCTTATTATTAGGGTTTTGACTTTGAAAGCGGTCATGGACTTCTCTCCGGTAGTGCCAATCGCATGAATAAACTCTTAAACAGTGGATCTGGAAACCGAAAATTCTTGTGCTATGTATGTGCTGGGACAGTGGCCATTTTCCTTGTATCGTATTATTTAATTTTCCGAATTAACCGGTGATTTGGAACTGAATAACAAACAGGATTTAGAAATCTCGACTCGTTTTGCTACACGTTAACGGATCAACCGCGGACTCTGAGGTTTACAAGCTTAACGTCAAATGAGTTATGATAACAAGCAAGTTATTTAAATTCTATTTATTTATTTAAAAAGTATACAGAGCTTGTATAAAAAAAAACAATTATTATTGTTAGCTTTTTTACTTATGTTATTTTAATGTATGTACAGCTGATTGCTATACATGTCAGTGTTTTTCTTTTCTCAAACTTTGTTAATAATAATAATAATAATAATAATAATAATGAAGAGAAAAAGTATATAAACCTGTAAAATTATCGCTGTGAACCTGAAAAATTTGATAATAAAAGATATTAATAAAAAAAATTGTATGAATGGTTCGATATTTTTATTCAAACACTTGATTTTGTTGTGCAATAATAGTTTGCTTGAAGTCCTGATGGAATGGGTAGAATGAGAAGTTAAAAAAAAAACACTAAAGGAGGAGGAGTGTTCATAACGATCCACATTTAAATTGTTGGCTTAATAGATTAGTTAGAAGTTAGTAAATTTAAGATTTAAATTAATATGCTATTTGTCTTAAACTCATAAAGCACTTTGCCAACTTTTTAAAAGCCCGTGTCAAATTAATAAGTTCAAAAATAAATAAGGCGATAGGATGTAAAGTGGCGCCATCTGGTGAGGATATTGAGAGTCGACAGCCGGGATTTAAAAAAAATAAGATTCAACAGCGAAAAATGGATTCGGTGGAAGATGGTACTCGGACGCAGGTTATCGAAGTGCCCTTTATAAACCGACTTTTTGAAGGAGATCCTTATTTAAAAACTTACGAAAGGGAAATCCGAAGAAGGTATTAACGTCACTGCATTTATAATTTAGAAATTTCCAGCGTGATAAAAGCCAATTTTTAATATCTTTTGGCAGGAAAAAATCTCGGAAACATGTGCTAGAAACGTGCACTCTAACCTACTCTAAATTTAGTGGCAAGGTCGTCGATAAACTTACATAATAATAATCCACATCGATATTTATTAACATTAAAATTATGCTTTTGCGTTAATATATGGAGAAAGGAAATCGTAAAGATGGCCCTTAGGTGATAATGTATGTCTGCGTTTTGTTACAGGTATGGATTGTTTAAGAATGCTCTAAGGAAGATCGAGATCGACGAAGGTGGAATTGATACGTTCACCAAAAGTTACATCGACTTTGGTTTGCACGTTACCAAAGAGAATGCGATCGTCGGCAGAGAGTGGGCGCCCGGCGCCGAGGCTGTTTTCCTTCGAGGCGATTTCAGTGAGTCCCTCCAAATAGTTATCTAGGTGCACGAGAAACTTTGCTTGAACCCGTCAGTTATTTCTGGTGGTTATATGTAAATTCAATGAAAGTATTTTAAAAAAAGAAGAAACTTATCTAGCATTGCAAAGTTGAGATTTGTGATCTAATTTAAGATTACTTTAAATTGATAGGTATAAGTAAGTTAATTAAAAAAAATAATTTAAATAGTAATTGTTGATTGTAAAGTATTTAAAATTATATGTTGTAATGTAATAATATAAAGAAATCTTAATTTAAAATTGCATATTTAATAATTTATCATTTTTAACAATTATTAAATTTTTGGAAAAGAAGAAGAAAACTAATGATAATAGCTATAATTTAGGAATTGTTATGATTTCTTTTGTTACCTTTACTGTCTCTCAAATAACTTATTCTACTTTTAAACAAGGTAATTTTTAATCACACTCAACTTAATAAAAATTAAGGATTGAATTATTGAATTGACAATTGCAATTATTACAAACTGGAATATTATAAGATTCTTCAAAACTAGTTGATCATTTAGAAATATAATATAATAGAATCTCGATAAATGAAGTTCCTCCCTAATTCGAAGTTTCAGTCCATTCCCTTCTGCTCCGGGGCTAAAACCCCTATAATTTGAACCTCCATAAATTGAATTTTTTTTAGAGGAAAGTTAGCCTCTATAAATCAAAGTAAATGCAAATAAATTCAATCAGACCTCTACAAATAGAATTCATGTCAGTTTTATCTTTTCCCTATTAGAAGTTTTCATAAGTAATTCTGATTAGTCATAAGTAGTTCTGATTGGCTTTACAAGCATACCCAATTCCAATTGGTCAACTAATCATACTACCATGTAATTTGCATTATAAATTGAATAATCATCAGCACTAATAGATAAAAGTAAATGTACAGTCCATTGTTTGAACCTCAATAATTCAAATTTTATTTTATTTAACCTCTGTAAATCAAAGCATTTTGCTCTTCCCTTGCGATTTGATTTATCGAGGTTGTACTGCAGTACAAAATTTGATATCCTGTATATATTAAGATGAGCAGAAACATTAATAAAGTGTAAAGTGAAGCTACGCTTCAACTTCAGGACAAATGAAAGGAAAAATTGTACGCCTGGATTTGAACCAGGGACCAGGAGTATTTAGCTCCTCACCTCTACCAGCTAGGCCAATACACCACAATACAGCTAAGCTGTCTCTAAATGTCCTAAAACTGCTAAGCAGTCAAAGTGTAAGCCCAGTTGTATGGCAGGCTCCTGGCTCGCAGTCAGGAAATCCTCCTCCTAAGCCATCAGCAGATCAGTGGGTATAGTGGTGAGGGTCTTAGATACTCCTGGTCCCCGATTCAAATCCAGGTTGCAGAATTTTTCTTTTCATTTTTTCGTCATAATTTGATTCCTGAAGTTGAAGCACAGCTTTAGTTTCCAACCTTTTACTTTATTGTGAATTTTCATCATATTGTTGATAGTTTAGAAAGGAGGAATTCACGACCTGCAAGCCATGTGCCTGCCCTATCGTTGGGCTTCCACTTTGACTGTTTAGCAGTCTTTAGGACACTTGGAGACAGCTTAGCTTGTGGTGGCATAGTTGGTAGAAGTGAGGAGCTAGATACTCCTGGTCCATGATTCGAATCCATTCTGGCTTTGATTCTTGCCTTAATCAAAGACTTTTGATAAAGGCAGGAGTAAAGCCATATAGTTAATTGTTTTTTCTATGTGATGAATCGTGAAGTTTCCATTTACGAGACATGTCCAGAAAGTAAGGTTACAAATGATCTTGCTTTTTTATAACAAATATATTCTGTTTTCATGGAGATTAGTTGTGGAAAAATAGTGTAAATTGATATAATTTAAAAACCATAGAAATTTTTGACACTAATAACCAAGTTAGAAAGCATATGCTTTATAAACTTTTCTATTCCTCTTTTACTTTTTGGCGTCAAGGATTTTAATAATAATTGGGACTATTGGAATTAAAAATATGATGATTGCTTCATTATGTATATACTGAGTATACACTGAGCAGCCAATTTATTATGGCGACCCGCTTTTGCTACTAGAGGGCAAGGTTCTTATTTAAAAAGGAAAGCTTAGTCCTTATGAATAGTAGAAGGGATTTCTTTGTAGATTGGATGGACTTTGAATATTGGATGATTGTAGGAGCTTGGAGCCATGGAGCGAGTATCAGTGAAACCACGGCATTTGTGAAATGTTTAAGAGCTGCTGTTTTTAAAGTGTTAAAGATTGGACTGTCATCCAAAAAACTGGGTCTCGACGTGCAACTTGTGGCCTTCATTGACTAGTTTATGCACAGGCGGAACAAGTGTCCAGAATTGTAAAAGACAGCAGAAGAGCAATAGCAATGTACATCACATCTTAATCAAGTATTCTTTCAAATGATCTCTGAAATGCTATATAGGCTACCTTAGTCTACACAATGCAACAATCACTATATTTTTAATTAGAAGATCTGTTCGTTTTTATATAGAATTTATTTTGGTTCATGTATTTCTTGCAGATGTTGTTTATTATTTGCAAGTGATTTTATCATGCTAAATATGTCTAAGCAAATGATGTTGTTTTGTGCAAACCATAAGACATTTAATTAATAAATAAAATAAAATGGAATGTGAAAATAATAAAAAACTGAAACTAAAGAGCAAAATCACCTTATAAACTGTTCACAATATAAATAATTCTTGATTATGATATACTAAACTGGTTCAAAGTGAAACATGTTCAAACCTTATCGACAAGTACAGGTGTTTGCATTGCAAACTTCCAATTAAGATTAGTGTTAAAATTTTAGTCTTCAGGTGATGATAGTGGTATTTTTAGCGATCCTTTCCTGACGGCCTGCCTACCCAGTATTTTCTGATTATCCAAAATAAGTTTGTTTCTTGTTTTGGTTCATAAATGATGTTCTTGAACAAATCGAGTTCTTTTTACACTATCTGTTCATGGCATAACTGTGCAATTTATTTGTTTAACTCTAAAATATTTACCAAAGCATCATTTTGCCACCATTGTGAAAAGCCTTGGCAAGCTCATTGGATTTTGTGAGTTGATCAGCCTTAAATGGAAGGATTTTATCAGGTTGCAGGCCTACTCTGCCATTTCAGCTAATTTGAGTTCAATTTTTACCAATTTATTTGATGGTGTAAGAGTAAGGAGGAGTCCCGAATTGCGGCTCGGGGGCCTACTCTGCCAATTGAGTTAATTTGTGACTTCAGGGAAGTCCATTTGGACTATTTAACAGCTTGGCAGTTCATTGTCTGCGGTAGCTGAATTGGTAAGAGCAGTGCCAGCAAAAGATGTGTCCCTGGTTCTAGTCCAGATTGCGGAATTTTCCTTGCCTTTTCTTTTTTTTTTTGTAATTAGGTTATGGGAACGTGTATGAAAATACACATTCCCAATGTGATGATCACGTTTCACTTAATAAAGTTTCGTTCACACTATAGTTTTTATTATGATCAAGAATTGTATGTGATCAGGGTGTTACAGTATTTGTATTTAGCTAGTTGTGCTCTTTAATTTTCTCAATTCAATTTGCAAAATTCACTTAATCATATTTCTTATGTTTAAAATTCTTTTGTGATGCTGAATTCATTGTGAAATTTTATCAGCAGTGATGTTCATCTTGTACAGTTTTTCATCATTCTCTGAGTGATGAGTTCTAATTTATATCTATTCTATAATAGCCCATATGGCCAATGTGCATTTTGTATTTTTCAAGACTACAGAAATAAATAACAAGAATGAGGGTGTTTATTTCTTCATTATTTTCAATACCATTTTATTTATCTCTTGACATTTTACCAAACTGAACCAATTACCTTCTTTTCTTTCATTGGGTTTCTGAAAACTTTATTTCTCTTCTCCATCACTCTATTAATGGTATTTGGTTTTATAATTAGAAAGGCATTGCGAGTTGCACTCTGTGTCAGTAGGTTCTCAAGCCAATAATCTGATTCAATTTGAATACTCGCTACAAAAAATTATTTTAGTCACCAACATCAGTTTTATCATGTTTACTAAAACTTGATAATTGTTGACTCATACATGGATTTAAAGCATTAAAAAAATGTTAATGCGATTTAAATCTTACTTATTAAATTTGATTGCCAAAATAATTTTATTAATTTAGATGATTGGAACAGAGTTTCCCATCCTTACAAACGAGCTGATTTTGGAAAATGGGAGATCTATATCCCTCCAAATTCTGATGGAAGTTGTCCAATTCCTCATAATAGTGTAATAAAAGTAAGTAAAGATAACTTGTTTTTAAAGTGTGATTTTTCACGTACATTTCAGAGTGGATTTTTATTGACTTTTTGTGGTTGTCAATCTTTAAGAAGAATTTAAGTATTGAATTTAGTATTTTAAACTATTGACAGTTTATAATTGTGTTCAGAAATGAATTGTATTAAGGAACAAGTTAGGTTAAAATGCATTTGATTCCATTCCACTGTGAAAAACTTGGTTGTATTGGCCCCCTTATCATACTGGAAGAACATTTGAAGGTTGCCCACTGCTAATGTTTGTTGCTAAAACATCAGAAAGTTGGTTAATGTTCCCACTATAGAATTTAACAGGTGGGTAGGCACAGTGTTAATGCTATTGTGTTCATAATTGGATGCGGAACGAGTTTGTAATGGGAAATTGGTCCTTATCTGTTACAGTTTGAGATAAATTTGCATAACCAGGTTATCGGAAGGTCAACAGCATGCAGCACACCTACAGCTTCCTATCTGTTGACGTAATAGATTTTTAATTTCTACGATAGTTATCAAGTAATTGGAAGGGTAAAGTCTTTTCGACCAACCTGTATATATAAATTCTGTTTGATAGCTGTTATTATTTATGCAGAATACAAAATCAGGGAAGTTATATCCATTCTCTGTTTTAATGATTTAACTGTACTACGAAACAACATCAATGAAAATTATTAGTTTTGTCCCTTATCTATTTAAAAATAATGTATCAAATTGTCTTTTACAAGAAATGCTTTCCATTAGGAAATAAAGTGCCTCCTCCAAGGTTATTCAGCCTGAGTCAAAGATCTTCTTTGACATGTTAGATAGATTGGCCTCACCTTACGAACAAATTTTCTCACAGATAACATTAAGCTCCATTTTGGTTAAATGTGGCGGTTATGAAATGCATTTTCTTCTTTCATAATGATTCGTAACACGTTCAGTTTTTGAATTACTGTTTCAAAAGATTTGAGTGGCATCCCAAGAAACGAACCATTTTACTTTTAATTTTGGTTTTAATTTAAATAAATAAAATTTCCAAGATTATTGCTTAGTTTGGAAAGAAAGAATGATATAATTAAAAACCAAAAGTAGATTTTAAGGAATATTGTTGTTTATAAAGTTTCTGATAAATTATATTTAATTGCTTTTGAAATGTAAATGGCTTAAAATTTAATTTTTTTTTAAGTTATCCAGTGTTTTTAATGGTTGTATATACTCGTGGATAAGTTGAAGGCAGATTTTGGTTAAAAATTAGAAATTTGCTGTGACCCATGGATAAATTGAATATGATAATGAGAAGTGGGAATATACTGTGGATAAAGTCATGATGCAAAAAACGAACCTCTTGTCCATAAACGTATTCGCCCATTAAAACGTTTGTGGACAAGAGGTTCATTTTTTGCATCATGAATATGATAATGTTTAAGAATGATGTAGCAGTTCAACATATATTAATTAAATGCATCTGCAAATAAAATGACTAGGAACAAAATATTCCCTTATTTTTTGTAACAATATTTTTGGGGAAAAAGTATGCATTATGTTCAAAGATTTGTGAAACATATGTTTTTATTTAAGTTTTCCAAAATTATATGGGAATTACCATTGACCCATGGATGACTGCATTTTTAGAACAAATTATCAGACTTAAATTTCTCGACTTACATATGAGCATATACAGTAAAATAATAGCGAGTTGCACTCTGTGTCAGTAGGCATAAAGCCAGTAACCTGATTCAATTTGAAAACTCGCAAAATTAAATTTAGTGAACCAACACTTTGGAGTGTTTCACTCTAAAATTAAGGTCTAACTAAAACAGTCATTAATATAAGACTTGTTCAATCAAGACCATACTTTCATTAAGTGCACTTTTGGACATGGGTGCAGTGCGCTTTGTCCAGACTTTGACTCCAAATCTCACTTAGAATGTTTGTCTCAAACATGATGGATTTTCAGATGCCCATATGTATTCTTCGATGATGAAAACCTGCTGCTCCGTAGTGTAAGTGACCATTTTTTCAGTCCTGTGAAATGATAGAGAAAAAACACGTGACACAAAATACCTTGATGCCACAAACATATCACACAATTTTCAAACAATTGAGTTGTTTTACAATCCTGCTCTGCCATCAATTTTTGTAATCGCAGCATGGGTACGGTCAAAGGCATAGCCCCCTATATTTATTATCTAGGGGTCTATGGTCAAGGCCTACTACTAATATTTCCTGCTGATAACGTGAATTATTCCAATACTTAGGTTAGAAAAAAAATTGAAATGTGTCAATGAAATATGTTCTGTATCTGGATGCAGTAATTTCAAGGGTAAAAAAATTTCCTTCCCCTTTAACCTGGCATAGTTTTTAAAGAAGAAAATTTCATCAGAAAGCAGTGAATCATTAAAATAAAACTGGATGCAGGAAGCGATTTTGCCATAAACAATAGCCATGCATCTTACCCTTCAGGGCATCCACAATAACATTAACAATGGAGGAAGATGAAAAAACTATACACACAAAATAATGACATTTAATGCCGACTCAGGAGCACGAGATTAATTGCAGCAGTCAGGCCTAGATTTTCTTGAACTAGATATTGAATTTTTTTTATTTTTTTATTTTTTTATTTTTTTTTTTTATTTTTTTTTTTTTTTAAATAACTGTTTATAAAGTTTTTGTTAGCTTTATCAGAAGTTTCCAGTTTTATTTCCATAAGCCAGTTGATTTTAATTTTAGGCAACGGAGATACACATCGACTCCATCCTGTTTTTGTATTGAGAATATCATGTGTAGATAGAACTTCTATCATGAAAATTTGAGCTGAGTATACTGCCTCCAACAGTATATTGCAAATATATCCTGCACCTCTATATACTTCTGGAAATTAGAATTTTATGTACAAAAAGATTGGAAACCCTGCACCCTTGTATTCCTTTTGTAACTCAAAAAAGTTAGAAATAATGTTATTTAAATTATAATAAGTTTTTGTATAATGCAAATAAATTTTTTATGAAATTGAATTCAACTCGATTTATTTAAATTTTATTGCTTAAATTGTTGCCATTGTATTTAGTATTTCAAAAGCGGAATTGTTTAGGGAGCGTGTTGTTCAGCGTTGTTCATATAAAAAAAAAAAATTGCATTTTTCGCACACACAGACACACACCCCCTCCCCAGGATCTATAAAAGTGGGGAATATTTGCGAAAATACGGTAAAATACTAGCTGAGAAATTGGTGTTTAATCTTGGTAGATAGTTTTTGGGCTACCCTGTAAATCTGTATTCATTATTTCATTTCATCTTTTGGTTTTATTCATTAGTGCAAGAAAGACATGATCATAGAGATTGCCATATTTATAATGTATAATATCACATACATGTAATCTAATGTTGCACACAACTATAGAGTTACAGTTTTGGAATTCTTTTATGAAAATACCTGGCACTTTTTAAAATGAAGAATTTGTCTATTTAATATTTTCTCTTCTAATGGTAATAAAAATATTCTATTAAATGCTTCCTAATGAAAATGCATTTAAGTTTTGAAGAGTAAACAGGATTTCAATTTCCTATAATGGACAAACTTGATAGCATACCCAATACATGAGCATATGCACTTTCTCTTCTATTGAATAGCATAAAATAAGTTGTCAGGGAAAACTGAAGGAAACGCATTAGGTCCATGAATCTGTTTATTCTAATACGAAATTTTAACATTTTTTGGGACTGCCCTTTAAAAATAGGTGATATAGTAGAGGATACAAAGGGAAGATAGAATAGCAATATAGGTGATTAGGAATAATTGGAAATTCCTTATAGTATGCAAGATTTTTTTGTTTAGCATGTATTTTTTTACATTTTTAGTTTTAAAGATACAAAAGAAATTGATGTGAATTTTGCCTTTGTTTTTATGTTGATTTTGTTTTGTTTTAGCTTGTCATTCTTTGTAAAGATGGCAAAATGGTTGATAGACTTTCTCCCTGGGCATCTTATGTAACAAGACCAAAAGATTCAGTAACTTACCATCATACATTTTGGAATCCACCAGAGGTAATTAAAATGTCTTACAGTAATTAATTGCATTGATGGATATAATTTGTATCATTAATGCATTTTCTATTTTACTGTTTCAGAAGTATATTTTTAAACATCCAAAAGTTAAAAAACCACATAGTTTTCGTATTTATGAGTGTCATGTTGGTATTTCATCTAATGAGCCAAAAGTATCATCATATATGGAATTTGCACACAATGTACTTCCAAGGATAAAATATCTAGGTATGGCACACTTACAGTTTTTCTTTCCAAAAAAAAAATTATAAGTTAAAAAAAAACAAAAAAACTTTAAGTTTATGTTTAATTTTCTTCTGCCAACTTGTTGCTTATAATTCAATAGAATTCTTTTACGTTAAATTTTATTAACTCAACATAGGACATTTAAGTTAATTCAAGACCATTTTAATACAGTATATGAATAATCTAAAAGTACTGTCTTAGTGACAAAGAGTGTCTACTTTAATAAGACGTATGAGGGTTATCCAGAAAATAAATTTTAACAGGACAATAAAAAAACAAAAAAACAAAATGGGAAAAAGTTAGAAAAGGTGCTTGCTGATATTTGAAGCACCATACATTTCTACCTATTCAGAGTTGTTAAACTCAACAGTTGTACAGTGCTGCAGCAATAGAGTGCTTAAGGTATTGTTGAGCTCTGTTGAAGGCCCAGACGTGAGCAGCAGAGCGCTGGTTCGAGATTACGAGGGTAGCCCAGAAAGTAATGTACCACATTTTTTTTCTTCAACAATTATTTATTGAACACAATGAAACTTTACGCACGAAAGAATGATGTTTCTTCTACACCCTGTTTTTCCACTTAATCTCTTTCCTGTTCTATTTCCTTCTTCCAGCAAGACACGAGGGCATGCATGCCCTGTCAGTACCAGTCCTTATTCTGTTCATGCAGCCATGTCTTCACTGTGTGAATCACCTCTTCGACATCCTCAAAATGTCTTCCACGAATGGCATTCTTCAATGGCCCAAACAAGTGAAAGTCTGAGGGCGCTAAGTCAGGGCTATAGGCTGGATGGGGTAACACTGTCCAACCCTGTTTCGTGGTGTTCCGACGTCCTCAAATTTGTGTGAGGGCGAGCGTTATCGTGTTGAGCAAACAATCAGCTGGGTTGTTATGGTGTCCAAGTCACTGGAAGTGCTTCTTGAGTTTGGTTAATGTGTTCACATATGCCTCAGAATTAATGATGCTGCCTCTCGGCATCACATCAATGATTATGACACCATCACAGTCCCAAAACACAGTGATCATGACCTTACCAGCAGAAGCAGTTGCTTTGAATTTTTCCTTCTCTGGAGAGTGCGGATGACGCCATTCCATCGATTGTCGTTTTGTTTTCGGTCTCAAAATGGTGCACCCAGGTTTCATCAGCTGTCACAATCCAGGACAAGAAGGCTTCCCCCTCAGCTTCAAAATGTTGCAGCAACTCGGAAGAAATGTTTTTTCTCACAGCTTTGTGTTCCTCCGTAAGACAGCGCAGAACCCATCGTGAACACATTTTTGTGTAATCAAGAGCACGGATGATTTTACCCACACTTCCTTTGCTGATTGACAGCTCCAGCGCCAACTGCCGAGTCGTTCTGCATCAGTCCTGATGAATGAGCGCATCAGCACACTGCATCTTGTCAGGTGTGACAACTGAGGATGGCCGCCCTGACCGCGGCAAAAATTGGAGCTCCGCCGAACCACTGCAAATCTTGGAGTTCTGCCGAACCGCTTTCTGATGGCCTCACCCTCTGTGCCCAGCGACTAACCGTACTTATGTCGACTGCTGATGCTCCATAAACTGCACATAAACATTTGTGAATGTTACCAACCGTTTCTTGCTCCGCAGTGAGAAATTCCATGATGACACGCTGCTTGTAATGTACATCACTTACAGACTCCATTGAAAGAGTGCACGTACGTTGTCGGAAGAAATGAAAACTTTACGCGTGCACTCTGAAAACCTCAAAGAATGCATATCTCAAGTTTCGCATTCGTACCATTATTGGGGACGGAGAAAAAATTGTGGTACATTACTTTCTGGGCTACCCTCGTACAATTTGCAGCGACCCTTTTCGTTGCTTGTTCTGTTGCACGACTTTCTTACAAATGGCAGTGTTTACGAGTGAAGACTATTTTGTGTAAGAAAATATACAATTTTCGTTACAATTAAATACTGACAAGACTAAGAAGGTTGTATAAGGTGTATTAATGATTTTGAAAAGATTTCTTATAGAGATGTTTAATAATGGGCAAACGTGTTGATTAAAAAAACGTGACATAGGATTGTTTTCCTGTGCGAACGAGGCGATTGTGGCAGACAGCTTGCACATTTTTTTTTTTTTTTTTATTTACTAAAAAATACAATATCAAAATACAATTTATAAATTATAAATAAATTATAAATTTCAAATTACAACTTACCAAATAGACAGAAATCTGTCCAAAACTTTACAACAGATTGAAATTTTATAAAATCAAAATTTAAAGTCCATCAGAATTAAGGCAAAATTTGATATTGATAAAAATAAGAAACTAATAATTGCTGCAAAAGAGTAAGTGACTCGTATCAGCAGCAAATGATAAAGCAAAACATCAAAAAATAAAAATTTAAAAATTTTTGCAGCAAAGAGCTAACAATCGTGTGGTTTTAATACCGCACTGCTGCATGCAACACTGTGCAGCATGGCATCATTTTTGATGCTGGAGTGCTGAAGAATTGTTGAATTTAACAACTCGCAAATAGTTTCCACCATTGTAGAGGACTTGTAGAGTTGCACCAGGAGTTGAATTCCTTTGTCATCGAAAAGTGCCACATGTGATTCAAACCACATATCAATGGCTTGTTTGACCTGGTCATCATTGTGGATCTGCTGTCTATCAAGGAAGGATTTCAGATATGTGAACAGATGGAAATCACTTGGTGCAAGGTCTGGACTGTAGAGGGTGTGATCAAATTGTTTCCAGCAGAAGACCTTGAAGAGATTTTGAGTTGCAGCAGCATTGTCATGAATGGACACAACACCCTATTTGATGGTGAATGTCAGCTAGTTTAATGTTCCTTGCATCCGGTAACAAATGACAGAACTAATTTCACGTGTGTCTTGATTATTTAAGATATTGTAGCCTACATAGAAAAAATGGAAAAAGAAATTCCGTGACCTGGATTCGAATCGGAGACCAAGAGTATCATGCTCGTTGTCATTACCAGCTGGGCTGTCATGGGCACAGGACAGCAAGGCTGTCTTAAAGTGTCCTTAAGACTACCTTATAATAAATTTTATGAGACTACAAGGTAGTCAAAATGAAAGCCCAATGATAGGGCAGGCACCGGGCTTGCATATTGGGAATTCCTCCTGTCCAACCATCAGAAAGCTGATGAACACACATAAGAAATTAATAAATAAAAACTGGAATTAATGCTTCAAGCATAAGGTGCTATTGCCTTACTGCAGATTGTTTTTGCACTTGCTTCTGTTCTTTGATATTGTTTATGATAGTTAAGAATCCATGAAATAATTTCCAGTCTTCACCAGTCTTTATCTGTTTGTTGTTTGGGCCTGGTAGATCTATGGAGGGGTTTGGTCCTTAGACATTTCCACTTCATGATAATGTCAATAATCAAAGTCTCAGGCGCCTTAAACACTATCCTGTAGGCCACACAGTATTAGTATTCGGTTCGGAGGGGCTCCATCATGCTGAAAAATTATGCCTTCAAACTCTTGAGTACTATAACTGTGGCAGGAAGAAATTTTCTGAGTTAGATTGTATATGTATGTGTGCGTGCATGAGTGGAAATAATAATCTTCCGAGTTATTAACATTTGAAACCTGATGGTATGCATGGAAATGCAAAAACTGGGTAAAAACGTGTCCTCAAAGTTTGTAAACGTATTTTTGATATACCCTGTATAAATATTAATGATATTTTTGTTGTTGTTGTTTTATAGGTTACAATGCCATACAGATTATGGCTATCATGGAACATGCATATTATGCTAGTTTTGGATATCAAGTTACTAGTTTCTTTTCTGCTTCTAGGTTGGTAACATTTCTTTACTATTTTTTGGAACGTATCTGATTTTCTTTTTAAGATTTTGGAGGAAATAATATATTAAAATTTTTGTTTAGTCGTTATGGCACTCCAAACCAATTGAAAGAAATGGTAGATATAGCCCATAGTCATGGATTATATGTATTACTGGATGTTGTCCATAGTCATGCTTCTAAAAATGTTGATGATGGACTAAACCAGTTTGATGGTACAAACAGTTGTTTTTTCCATGACAAAGGAAGAGGAGACCATTCTCTCTGGGGAAGTCGATTATTTGATTACACCCAGTATGTAGCTATATTTTTATAATGAAAGTTTGAATCTTCTTCTTTGCTATGCCTTGCTTGAAATTTTCTATGGGGTTTCTTTCTTCATTCTGTAGATGGGAAGTGCTTCGATTCTTACTGTCCAATTTACGATGGTATTTGGAAGAATATCAGTTTGATGGATTTCGTTTTGATGGAGTGACATCCATGCTCTACCATACCCATGGTATTGGCCACGGCTTCAGTGGGGACTATAATGAATATTTTGGTCTTAATACAGACACAGAATCTTTGATGTATTTGATGATGGCAAATTACATCTGTCACAAATTATATCCTGACTTCATCTGTGTTGCTGAAGTAAAATGAATGAAAACAACAAATAAAACATCATTAACTTTATATATTTTAAAAATATTTCAAATTTTAATGTTTCAAATTATATATTTTTGTTCACACAAGGATGTTTCAGGAATGCCTGCATTATGCAGGCCGGTAGATGAAGGTGGTATTGGCTTCGATTTCAGGCTTGGTATGGCAATTCCTGACAAGTGGATCGAGGTAATGTAGGTTGAAATTAATAAATGACAATACTATGCAGCAAATATAATTGGATTGCAATCGTTTACAAAAATAAATTTACTGTATTTATCCGAATTTAAGACATTACCCTTTAGATCCTCTTATGTAAATTGAACAGAAAAGAAATTTCTAAAAATTAAACATTTTTATTTTGGATTGAAAAACTTAAAAATTTGAGAAATATTTAGAAAATAGCTAGTAAAACATATACAATATTCTTTAAAAAAAATACTTCACTCTTCAAAAAATATCATCCTTATTACACCAAGTCCCTGCACTTTGACATAATTGGTTCCCGGAAAGTGTGTCATAAGTCGAATCATCATTTCCTATAACGAAATGTGCATGCTCATGTATAGTAATCCAAAGAAATTTTATATGTGTGAGCGTGTTTATGTTTTTTTAAGGAAAAAAATATATCCGGAAGCATATTTGACATTTTCATGATTTTTTTTTTTATATGCAAGTATGAAACCAAAACCAGTGGTGGTAATTTATAAATGTCGTAAGTGCAGAGACTTGGTGTATAGAGCTCAAGCAGTTATATCAGCATTTTTTTAACATCCCCAGCATGTGAAAATGGCATGTTTATTTTCCTCCTTATTAATTATGCATTTGAAAGCATCCAGGTGTACTTCGGAAACCTTTAGATGATTTACTCAATATAAACATCGGAGATGGCAAGATCAGCATATGAATTTTCTAATATGCATGTTTATCTTCATCTTGTAGGATATCCTTAAAAGTTTGTAAACACTGCAGTAATTTCGAGTCAAAAAAACTAGGAAAATTTTAGGTACAACATTCTTCTACAGGGTGATTCTAAAGTTGCACTATCTCCCATAACTATCTATAAAGACACCATTTTGAAATTTGCACCATAGAAACTTCATTTGATGAATGATAGATATGGCATTGTTAGTGAGTTAACAGTCATGTGATGCAATTCAATCTGCTATTACATACCATGATAATACATGTGCAGTAGTCCCTCCCCAACCTCTCATGGAGGATACCCACTCTTGGATGGAAGTGGTTCTTAGTTATCATAGGTCATAATTTTGGATTTCAGGGATAAATTGCCTGCTTTCATAAGATTAGTGTTTTCTGTTTGTCCTAAGTAATGGTTGTTGCTTTTACCAACAAAACAAATTGTTAACTTTCTACTGATTTTTTGTATGTTCCTGGACTGCCAAATTTGTTCAACCATTTCTTCATAGCTGGGTTCAAATCTTTCATGGACATGGATAAGTTCCCAGAAATGTGTAAATATAATAGTTGTGTGGAAGTGTCTAAGAATTGTATTAAGTTATCAGTCATGTGAAAGGGCGCAAAATGATATGGATGTTGATGCACCCAAAAACCTAACGAACCATCAACCATCCACACGTTGCTGTGTGTGATTTCAAGCGTTCATTGTCGTCATGTTGCATGTAATCGGCATATTTTTTTTTTTTCTTTTTTTTCTTTTTTTCTTCTTTTTTTTTTTTTT